>JAUUDZ010421108.1:0-11052 GCA_032361705.1 Panulirus versicolor | reverse complement strand
TGCTTGACTCAAGCTTACTAGGAGAAAGTTTATCATTTGGGTAGCTCGGTCTCCTACCCTTTATATATAAGAATACACACATAAAGACATCTGGCCCTAAGTCAGACATTCACTTATCGATCAGCCACGAGGGGAGGATGAACATTTAGGGTGGTTGTAGGCTGACTGCCGCGCCCACGACTCGAACCCTTCAAGGTCTGCGACATTAACTATCCAATGGAAGCCCGTACATACATATCTGTGCACGTATGGTTACTATTAGTGATGCGAGGAGAGTTTTACAATTGCGTAGGTTAATCTCTTAACCATGTCTTTCAAAAATAAAGAAAAAAAAATACTGTATACACACACACACACCTAGCTATAGCCTGGTCCCAATTATCGATCAGCCCCAAGGGAGGATGAACACCTAGGCTGGGTGTGGGCTGACAGCCGCGCCCAGGATTCAACTAATGCGACCCCAATATCCCAGGCGGGCCTGTGCCGACTCATGGTGTGTGTGTGTGTGTGTGTGTGTGTGTGTGTGTTTTATTTTGTACTCCTGGCTACCAGCCAAATTACTACCGAGTCACTTGCCAAATAGAACAATTCAAACTCTTAAGTGTCATTTCTAGTTTACAAATCCTACAGGTAGCCTGCTAGCCGCCTTCATCCGATTTACGAAAGCTTATTAGTAAACTGCTTATGTCCGTCAGTTACGGGGAAGCTGATTTTAAATTTTGAGTTTTTATATGTAACTTGCCTGTGGAAAAGCTGTCCTCACCACGTCCAACTTTTCCTTATACCTAAACACGTTAAAAACAAGTAGCAATAACTTCAAAACAAATACATCCCTCCAACTAACTATGAACATAAAAGAAAAACATGAAAGATTCAGGGGCTATCTTATTACGTGTAAACCTGTTAAAAAGCAGTGAAATATAAAATGGTCAGATATATAACACTACCCGAACATTACATATAAATAATACAACAAATATGTAGCTCTAGTGATTTGCACCTCCTTTATCCGAAAAGGAAATTTCTGAAGAATATGCAGTGACTGATCTCAAGAGATTCTTATGTCAAAAGTCTCTGAATCACATAATCCCTTTATGATCAGGTGCTATGGGGGGAGCTTAGTTCCACACTCCACCTCTAAGTGGTCACTAGGCCAAATGAAGGATTATACAAAGTTGCAATAAATCATTCATTAAGGTTATACTGGACACTAGGCTACACACCACAAAAGTTCTAAGTTTTACATAAGTTTTAATTCTAAACTTAAGTGCAATGTTAAATTTTGAAAGGGTGTGAGCATCAACACTGGAAGAGTAGAATATGACGTATTACTCCTAAGTACGTACTTACCCAACATATTCAGCAGAAGTTGTCATGGGTAGATAAAGTGGGAACCATGATATGGGCGCCCGCCAGCGCACTCCCTAACAAAATCATTACAGGTAGCACTTATGATCAGTCTTCAGTTTTAAGCAAAAGTACGCAAACACAAAATAAAAGTTGAGCAACACAGTTTCTGTGTACTTTGGATGATGCTAGATAGCGCAGTATTGGGTTCACTAATACTGGGAGGGAAAAAATCTTTGTTACACCTGTCTATGTTCGTGTCACAATACACAAATGTCATATAGTTCTCCTCCTTTAACAATCTAGCAAGAAGTTTTTAGTTTTTTTTTTCTTTTCGAAATTAGTCTCGATGATATATAGGTCTATGATCCACGCACCAGATCAGGTATTCACCACAGAAAGTCTTGTGGTTCTTACAAAAGCACTACGATAACTGAAGACTACAGAGTTCTGCAAAGGTTCATGAGGCAGAATCACACCTCTCTAGTCTCTTAAACTTTTAATATGAAGTCTCCCACTAGTTTCCAAACGTTACACATACGTGGTCACTAGGCCCAATGAAGGATTATACAAAGTTGCAATAAATTATTCAATAAATAATGTAATCCCAGAGTCTAGGCCACAACCAGGTGTTGTAATCCAGCTCCAACACAGCTGGTACACAATGATGGTACAGGAAGAAGGTTTGATGGTACAACTTGTCCACCACCACCACCTTCTCTCAGTGACTTGGCACCATCGCCTCCTTTCTCACACTCCGCTCACTACCATTATGGAAACATTGCACTTCATATCACCTTTCATGACTAAAGTAGACACTGTGCTATCACATCCGCACATTATCACTAAGGAATTCGCCCAATTTGGGGCAAAAGCAGCATATTTTATCACAAGTATGCGCGATCACCATCTCTTCACATCGTTCGTCAAACACTGGCGAGTCGAGCACTGACGAGCAGAACTTCGGAGCGAAATCCAGCCTTCACGACCAGAGTCTGATAAAATTAGTTTCTAGTTCAATGTATCACAATGAATCGTTTTCCTCAAGAATTCCTTATAGAGGGTATGCTAACATAATGTATCTAAATTGCATCTTATTACCGGAATAGAAAGTGGTAATACTGAAAGCGTTTTTGACATTTAATTACACAAGGAAAAACAATGTATATAAGAAAATAAAGGAAAATGATCGAATCAAAAAGAAAAATTTTGAAATATAAAGAAATAAGTCACTTGTTTATCCCAGTGGGGTTCGTGAGTCGCTGTAGAAGGCCCCCGCCGCCGACTTCAGATGTACTTGTTGCCACACCGGTTTTACTTTCATTGGGTGATACAATTCCACTCACTGTTATTTTCCTGGTTTTTAGAGATCAAAGAGTAAACTTAATCAAATTATTATCAAGCAGTCATAGAAGAAATGTTTATCACACTATTCAGCAAGAAATTAATAATAAGTTCAACGTTAATTTTACTTTCATTGGACCAGTTTCCGTGGAAGATCCCATTTTCTATGAATGTGTGCCTGAGTTTGGTTAGATCACCTCATGATGGTCTACTTGCTTTAATTATATGTTTGGTGCCAAGTTCTGGGTAAATTCTATCACTTTCCATACCAACTATTCTTGCATAACGTTGATAAGGACTAAATAAAACGGGAAGAGTATTCTGAATACAGTACAACAATTCTAAAGTTCTGCTCTTACCTTGCTACTTAGAGAAACTGCGCTTGGTGCTATAGAATGTCTTACCAACGAAGGGTTGATATTCATTAATTTCTAATCACAATGATTACAGGGAAAATCAAGGACTTGTCACTAGCCAATATTTTGTTAATCCTGAGCAAAAGTGACGAGATATTTGCAGAGAAGCTACATGAGACGTGTATGAAACCTGTGAAACAGTACATGAGTCACCGAGAGGGTATCTATGAATAAAACCTCAATAAATAATCATTCTCGTACGAAAACATATTACGGATTAAGTAACTGATGACGCTTATAGGGCTTAGTTTGGCGTTGTGCCCTTCCTAATGCAACAAAGTTAAGATACTAAGAAGATTTTGTGTCCAAACATAAATTTGCTCGAATGAATTATCAAGTGATGAACCTAATAACGTAAAATGATTATAAGAGCAACACAAACAAGAAGAAGAACACAATGATGACGAGAATAATAAATAATAATAGTTAATAATAATAATAATAAAATAATAATAATAATAATAATAATAATAATTCACCAAAACAAAAACATAAACATGCAGCTATCGAGTGTAAAATACTTTCTGTGCACCAGAAACTGGAGAGCTGTCCCCCTACACCCTCCTCTGCCAGCGAGGTAAATCACACCATCACCAACTTATGCTCGTCACACCATAAACCAACACAGTGCAATATAACAAAGAATACTGTCAGAACACCATACCGCCCAACTCAAGACATCACACAATCATGCAACGTAGCACATCACACATACCGGTCCACCCCACATGCCATCACAGCCTTAAAGAAGACACTACCAACCAAGCCGAGCCCAGTGCTTCATCGGCCAGCCTACATGCTACACCACCACCATCACCACCAGCATCCTAAAGCCATCACGTAACATCAAAATACTCTTTCGCACATCGCACCACAACTCAACCTTACACAGATTTCTCTCTTACTTAATCTGAAATAGCACACCACCCCTCTAGTCATAGTACATCAGACAACCTAGCTGAGTCATACGCACTATAAACTGCCATGGCACATTGTTACAACACCCCAGAAAAAGACGCCACCAACCACCATCGAGCAACATTAATGCACGGCCACCACAGAGCTTTCATCACCAAACCTTGTACACCATACCGCAAACCAGCCCACCGCACCTGCACAGTCAAGCATCTCAGCACAAGACACCAGATATCAAACTGTTTGATCATATCAAAACATCAAACCAACAACCCATAATACCTAGTCCAACACGTTACACAACACGTACCAACTCACTCCACCATCATCCAACGTAGGTCCTCACACCACCAACCAGCCTGGCATATCCAACTCTCCGCACAGTTCTGTCTGGCACATGAAACACCCATTCAACCACACATGTCATATCACATGAAACAGCCCAGGTCAACGAAGTACTATACAACATACCACATCACATCCCCAACTGCTAAACACATATCGACAATCTGGCACTCTACACAGCATCAAACGCAACCCTGAATGCCACCAAACATATCAACATACCACAATACCGTCCAAGATGATACACGGCATCATCAACCAATATGACACAACATACCATTACTTAGCACGGCATATCAGACAAAAGCAGCCACCAACACAGGGAGCAAAGTACATCAATACCGCCACACAGCCTGCTACATGGAAAGGCGGTCCAGCACAACACACCATCACCGACCGCAGGCACACCAACCCTTAATGACACATTACAACATCCCAGCCATTGCGTAAAACACATCAAATCTATTCAACAAAATATTCTTAAGTCTGGCACAACACTCTCATATGACCTGCAAATCACACCATCGCTCCTCATACACAATGCTGTCCCTCATACTAGAATACCACACCATCCTGCATGAACACCATAGGTTTGTGCCTGACGAACCAAGCTAGCTAACAGCTTGCCACTGCGCCATCTAAAGCCTAACAAGCCACACCATACTTCACTGCAGCGCCGCCCATCATGGCATATCATCCCAGCCACTGATGGAGCACATTACACTATTGCTCAATATACTCACACCAACATCCACCAAGGCTCAACACACAATCGTATACCTCGCTAGCCCTCGGTGTAGCACATCACGACCTACACCCACCAAGGTACACCTAACGCATCATATCCCCATCATTTCACACCACCAACCAGCTTGCTAAATTAAACAATCTTCTAAGTCTGGCACATGACATCATCACCCAGCCTAGCCCAACACTAATACCCAGACCCGTACGCAGCACACCATTACCCAGCCTGGCTCACCACACCAACAGATTGGCTCACCACACTACAAACTGACCTGGCTCACCATACCACCAACTAACCATGGATCACCATACCACCAACAGAGTGGCTCACCACACCACCAACTAACCTGGCTCACTACATCACCGACAGAGTGGCTCACCACACCACCAACTAACCTGGCTCACCATACCGTAAACCAGCCAGCGTCACCACACAGCAAGCCAGCCTGGCTCAACACACCATCAACTAACCTGACTCACCACACCACCAAATAGCTTGGCTCACCACGCCACAAACATGTTTAGCTCATTACACCTCCAAACATGTCTAGCTCAGTACACCACCAAACAGCCTGGCTTATCACACCACCAACAAGTCTGGCTCAGTACATTACCAGCCAACCTGGTTCACTACACCATAAACTAGCTTGGCTCACCATATCACAAACCAACCTGACTCATCACACCATATACCAGACTGGCTTACCATCACAACTAACCTGGCTTACCACAACACCAATAAGCCTAGCTTAGTACGTCACCAACCAGCCTGCCTGGCTTACCACACCACAAATCAGCCTGGCTCACCACATCACAAACCAGCCTGCTTCACCACACCACAAACCAGTATGCTTCACCTCACCATATACCAACTTGGCTCACCACATAACAAACCAGACTGATTCATCACACACCACCTAACCTGGCTCACTACACTACAAACCAGCCTGGCTCACCACACCACAAACCAGCCTGGCTCACCACACCATATACCAGCCTGGCTCACCACACCACAAACCAGCCTGGTTCATCACGCACCAACTAACCTGTCTCACTACACCACCAACCTGCCTGGCCCTCTGTATCACAAAACCAGGGTGGTTTACCACCCACCAACCTGCCTAGCTCACTACGCCAAAGCAGCCCGGCGCACCGCGCCACCAACTAACTTGGCTCATGACACCAGCCAGCCTGGCTCACCACACCACCAACCAGCCTGACTCACCACACCACCATCCATCCCAGCTCAGCATCACCAAAAAGCTCAGCTCATGACTACAAACCAGCACTGCCTAGCTAACTATAAACCAGTCCAGCTCAGCAAGCTGTCCCAGGGCAGCACACTGCCACTAAGCCTAGCTCAGCACGCCGTCAACTACTCTAGCTACCATCATCAATCAGCCCAGTTCAGCACAACAATATCCATCCTGGCTGAGCACCAAACCAACTAGCACAGCTCAAAACAACCAACCAACCCAGTCCAACACCACCAACCAGCCCAGCAAAGCACATCACAAACCAGCACAGTTCAGCACACCGCCAAATAGCTCAGTTAAACACCATCAACCAGTCGAAGTCAGCACCATAAACCACAGCATTCACCACTATCAACTATCCCAGCAAACATACTACCACTTGGCGTAGTTCAGCACACAATCAACCAAACTTATCCAGCACTATCAACTATCCCAGGCCAACACCATCATACCATGTCTAAAAGCACCACAACCAACCAACCAAACTCAGCACACAGTCTCCCAGGTCAGAACACAGATCGTCCTGGTACCACCAACCAGCTTAATCCAAAACCACCAACAGCGTAGCTCAGCACACCACCAAACAGCCTAGTTCAGCATAAATACAAGCAGCCCTGGGACCTCGGGATCATCAACCAACCCAGCTCAGCACACTACCATCCAGCTTGGCTCAGCACAACTATCAACTAACACTACTTCCCAGCCAAGCTTTGATCAGTACAACACAACCTAGCCCCGTTTAGCTCAGCACAATCACCCAACCTACCTCAGCACACCCGCTATCCATCCTGGTTCAGTACCACCACCACCACCAGCTAACCAATACCACACACTACAAACCAGCCAAGTTCAACACCACCAACCAACCAGCTCAGCAACACCACAAGCCAACCCACCCGAGCATCAACAACATCCAACCCAGCTAAACGCCACTAACGACAGCGTGGCACAACAAAAACCACCACCAGCCCAGCTAACCACCACCACCCAACATATCACATTATACTGTCTCTAAAATTAGTTCAGTCATATCTATAACTGTACAGGTGTTCTTATACACCCATCTATTGTGTTAATACGATTCCTGTAAAAGTTGAATAAGAACCATAATAACATTCCTTTCCCCTGTGCATAACTTTTGGTATGGCTTGCAACATAAAGTTGGCGTGGCTTCAATGTAAATTTGACATAGCTACAATTCAATTCCAATTATTTTCATGTCTGACATGTGATTCCGAGGTATCCGACCGCCCAAGCCTCTAGTATCGCTGAACTAGTGATATGGTGAACAAAATGTATGAAAATGCATTTGTACAGCTCCTTCAAACGTAAATACCGGCACCTCAACAAAGCTGAGTGGAATAACTTACGAAAATTCTTTTCTGACTTCCCTTGGGTAAATTACTGCCTCTTTGGTGGTGATGCTGGTGTCTCCGCCATACGCATTAGCAGTGGCTATTATTGACGGAATGGAAGCTTTTACCCCCTTTTCATCCAAACCGTTCCTGTTCTGAGGCCATACAGGCAAGGGATCAAGCACGTCAAGTTTGGAGAAACTCCTTCCTCCGACCCTCATTCAGTTGTTATCACTGCCAATAAAATTAATCATTACAAGTAAGTTATCCGTGAGACAAAGCAATCCCTTATTAAAAGGAAGTGTGATAACGTCTCCTTTTCATCCACTGATAAGTCTTTAGCTGAGGGCATCGCAAACAGCTTCTTTCGCTCAACCCTTCCTTCAGTTTTCCGTTCTAACAGTACTATCGCTATCTCCTTCGTAGACAAAGCAACTTTCTTTGGTTCTCGCTTCTCCTCTAACTTTACTCCGAATGACTCTAGCATTTCTTCACTCCCTGATGCTCCTCTTACTAATTCCATGCCATTCCCCGTGATCTCTTTTCAAACTGTCCAAAAAGAACCTCTCTCCAGACACGAGCAAAGCATATGAACCTAAGGGCATCCATTCCCGTGTACTGGAAGAGTTTATGAACCAGAACTTTTCCTTCTTCCAGGAAGCATTCTTTGGTACAACCCATCCCTGAGAAGGGTGGCCGTTTTAACCCCTCCAACAATCGTCCTGCTGCATAGACGTCTACCATTTCCTAAGTTTTTGAATAGCTCCCCCTCTCTTGGTTTCCTTCCCTCACTTTGCTCCTTCATATCAAGCTTCCTCTCAGGCCGATCTATCTCCGTGGTTGTTGATAGATCAACCTCTCCTCCTTTCTCCATGGAGAGTGGGGTCCCTCAAGGTTCTGTCTTGTCTCCTACGCCTTTTCTCCATCTTATCAACGATATCCTTTCTTCTACAAATAACCAAATGTATTCATACGCTGACTACTGAACACATCCTTCAATTCTCTTCCCTATGCTCTCAAACAATCCGCTTCTCGTCCCAACAAAATTCCTCAATAACCTTAGACTGGGACAGGATATCTCGGTGGGGTAAATCTAGTTAAGTTTAATGCCTCAAAGACCCAATTCCAGCCCTTCTCTCTATTGAAAATTCACAACAGTTTTCTTCTCTCTTTCGACGGTTCAGTAATTCCACCTCTTGACACATACTTGGTGTTACTGTAACATTCACACTATCTTGAAAACCCCATATTACGGATATAGCTAATTCTGCTTCTAAAAAAAAAAAAGAAGAGAAAAAAAAGTTGCTCCTTTTGTACAGGGGATGATGCGTCCTTATATGGAATACTGCGCTCACATCTGGAGTGGATCTAGGTCTGCAACCATACTCGACAGAGTTGAGTCGAAACCGGTCCGACTTATCAACTCTCCCAGTTTAACTTCAAAATCCAACCCATTTGCCCTACGCCGCAATGTTGGTTCTATATGTATCACTTTGGTTCATGCCATCGAGAGCTGGCTGCGTGTGTGCCCGTACTACTAGCTAGACCAGGTAATACTCGGCAAGCTGCTGTGTCACATAATTACTATGTGGCCACTAGCATCTCAAGGGTAGGCCGTTTTGATAACTGTTTCTTACCTTACACCTCGAAGCTTTGGAACTCTCTACCTACTCACGTCTTTTCCAATAACTATGACTTGGCACATTATAAGGACATGTTTTTCACTTCCTCCAAAATTCGTAAATACTTTCCCTTGTCTATTCTTTTCCCCTTCATTACCCTCTTCATATTTCAATTACGGCATATGAACACATCACATCACCACCATCACCCAGCATGGGAACACCACACCAGCACACCACCACTATGCAGGTAATCTCATCATCCAGCAGGTCAACACACCACCATCCAGCATGGGATGATATCATCACCATCCGACACAAGTTGTCACACAATCATCACACCACCATCCAGAGTAGAGGTAACACATTACCACTTAGCACTGGGTCATAACACTACCAACCAACACACATCATTGCACTACCAACCAACCGTCATCACACCACTAACCAACACACGTCATCACACCACCAACCAACACACGTCATCACACCACTCACCAACACACGTCATTGCACCACCAACCAACACACGTCATTGCATCACCAACCAACACACATCATTGCACAACCAACCAACACACGTCATTACACCACCATTCAACACAGGTCATCACATCACTACCTAGTCTACATCAACAAATGTTGAGTCTCATGGTATGAGTGAGGTTGTACTTCGATGATTTGGAAATTGGCTGTTTGGCCTTAAACAAAGAGTAGTGATTAATGGTCAAGCCTCAGAATGGTTAGACGTAACAAGTGCTGTGTCACAAGAATCAGTACCAGTTTTCTTTCTCATCTAAATTAATGATACAGATGAAGAGCTGCATCAAAAGATATCGAAATTCGAGAACTGGGCAACAGATCTACAACAGAAACTGAACGTCTGCGGCTTCAAAATGACATAAACAAATGGACGGACTGGGCGCACAGGTGGTTAAATGAATTCTAATATTGATATGTAGTAAATTTTACTATCGTTAGTTAAAATGAAAAGGCAGACTATATAATAATTTCTGTTGAGTTACAAAGGTCAAAAAAAGAATAAAAAAAAAAGAAAAAAAGACGTGGGTGTAATTATCTCTGGTGATCTAAAGCCAAGTAAGTAATGCACAAAAACAGCAAAATAGGCGAACAAAATTCTTGGATTCATTGGCAGGGCTTTCGAACTGAAGGCTAGTGAAATTATCCTCACTCTTACAGGTCACTGTTGCGTCACCATCTTGAATACTGTATTGATTGTGTCACCCTGTTTAAGGAAAGACACAGAATGCTGGGAGTACAGAGACGAGCTACCAAGATGATTCCTGGACTTGGAAGCAAGTCCCGTGAAAGCCGAATACATGATTTGAATTCACTTAAAAAAAAAAAAGGTTAAGAGTTGATCTAAAACAGGCAGGTATTCAAAATTCTCAATGACTTCGATAATCTTAATCTTAAAAGCTACTTCAGGATAAACTTGTCTGATTCCACTTCTGGTAATGGATACAAACTCGCAGGCAAGCGTTTTACCGTGAATGAGCCACAGTAGTTCTTCTACAACAGGATTGTTAACATAATTATATAAATATATTTTATTATACTTAATCGCCCTCTCCCGTGTTAGCGAGGTAGCGCAAGGAAACAGACGAGGAATGGCCCAACCCACCTACATACACATGTATATACATAAATGTCCACACAAGCACACATACATACATATACATTT
>JAUUDZ010421098.1:0-10329 GCA_032361705.1 Panulirus versicolor | reverse complement strand
AATGTTAGAGTCATCCAAGGTGGAGTTAGAGGAGAAACAGGAACCAAAGATAGTTGTTTTTGAATATGGGAGAGACAGCTATAGTATCATCAGAAAGGAAAAGTAAAGGAAAGGTAATCACAGAAGCAGTAGCAATGCCCTTAGCTAAAGACCAGAGAGATCTATCAGTGAATGACAAGAAATTATCATACTTTCTTTGAATAAAGGAACACCTTGCCTCACAGACAACGTGCTAGCAATAATTATGGGCAGTGATGAAAGCTGAAAGGATGTCAGAGGAAGAAGAGTTTTTCCAAGCCCAATATGCCTGATCCGCTGTCTGAATGGCCTTAGAATAGGAACGATTGAACCATGGGCTGGATGAAGATGTCATCTTTAGCTTTCACTAATTTTCTATCAAAAATATCACCTCCCTAAATAATGCCATGATTGTTCTCTGTTAACATAACAAAAGAATTTTCCTGACATATCTGTGGAAGATTTTATCGACACAGTTCCAAAAATAATTGTAAATGCATTACATTAAGACAAGTATCTGTGTGTATTGCAACATTAATAAGAATTCATTCACGTAATGTGAAAATAAGGGAAATTTTGATTTACTGGTACTGCAATTTTAACCATATAACTATTGCACTGCTAATATATGTATCTGCACTAGCACATGCAAACTAAAACCTCTGAACTCAGTAAATAATTATTCATTCTTGCAATCACTGAATTCTAAAATGAGAAGCCATTTCCTACAACGAAGAGAAGCCATTTCCTACAACAATATTTCTCTATTAGCCTAAGAATGATATCACATCAACATCAGCATTACAAAGATAAATTCATCACTGAATATAGGACAGCTACAAAAAACTTACCTGTAAGTGCTAGGGAAAGGCCAAATGCTAAGAAGTCTGGATAGTCAGAAAGAAAGCTAATGTTGATGGGCATAGCTTCAGTCAATGTTCCTGATATTTTGTTGTATGTTAGTTGATCTACATAACCACTGAAACCAGTTGCAACACTTGCTGCTCCTGAAAAAGAAAATATACATAAGTTTTGAAAACCATTTCTCTCTAAAGCTATGTCCCATGAGCATGAGAGACATCCTATTAGATGTCCCAAGGACAATCAAGGTTAGAATCTTCCAACCTTTAGTACTACCAGTGAGGAAGGACTGGCCTTCCTTAAACTTCACTCAAACCTTAGCCATGGCAATGGAACCTTGCTTATTTCAAGCCCACCCTTAGCCAATGAAAGACTGCCACAGTGATGATATTATTGACCCACCTGGTCCCAACCACTAGCAGTTCACATATTTTGCCGAATGCATATGTCAATCCAAAACAGTCACAGTTGGGACAGAGAAAGGTTTTTCAAAAAAAGAAAAGGAAAGGTAGGGCAAGGAAACCAAGGAAAAAAATGCTTGAAGAACAGTGTTTCAGAGGGAAACAGTTTTCCCAGTTTCAAAATATAAATTTCTCTCCTTTGCAACCTGTACAGTGAGCATCTGAGCATACCCATATGAAGGAGGATGGCTTAGAAAAAATATGTCCTTACCTATCACCTTTAAAGCATTCTTGCAACGGCCAAGTTTAAAGTTGTCCTAAACGTTTTCTTGACGGGAGCAGCTGAGATTCTTAACTTAATCCTAGCCCTGATTGAAAACTTGAAAAAGTTGTATTCCAAAATTCTTAGTACTGGAACTGTCCCCTGACTGGAAAGGAGCTATCATGAAGGCGAACCAACCTGAAGACCCAGCTCGATAGCTTTAAAAGTGCTACATTGGAAAGGCACCTCAGCCTTTGGTAGAATCACACTTATGTACAATAAAGCTCTTCATTCTGAAGAGGAATACGGAAGAAACGGTGAAGAACTTCAAAACTAAACCTAAAGATAAGGAGTAAAAGAGCCCCAAACATGTTCTCCTTCCTGCACTTCCCTTTAAAGAGACTGGGTTAAAAGCAAGTTTTCTTAACAATGATGGTTCAAGAAGATCCTTCTGAATAGCTTAACAGAGTAATTAAGTCAGAGAAAAGTAAGGATCACACTAACTGCTCTCCTTCACAGAAAAGGCACAGTTGCACTGTTACTCAGATATCAGTGCATAAAAGTTTCTCTGCATTGAAGTGAAAGCTGTTGTAAGATATTCCCCAAGACTCCTAAAATAAGCTACAGTTTAATCGAATGCTCTGTCAGTGAGGGAGAGGATTCACAAGAGTCAGAAAAATCTGCAAAGATTCTGAAAATGATAAAAAAAAATACGAAGGAATGAAGGGAATTAACAAGCAGTAACATCTCTAAGTCCCATAGTCTGACAAAGTCTGTGTGAAAATGGTTCGAACTAAAAAGGGGATGCTAAACTTCCTTTATCTAAGGGATCAGTCTAGAGAAAGTCCAAGTATTACTTGATTAGCTTTGAGGATAGATTTTGTTCTCAAAGCTTTGGAAATATCAAGATTAACTAAAAACAAAATTAAAAAATTCTCCAAGGAAAAAAGGCAATCTGATAGGCCTTTGTTTCTCTCCAAGAGAACCTTTACATAAGAACTTCCTAATTACCTTCAAAGAATACAAAGACTAGCTATCTAACCAACAAGGGCTAATTTGGTATCAACTAGGCTCTTCTTTAAGAGATGTAGTGGTAGTGAGAAAATTGAAAAAAAAAGAAAAAAACAAGCCCCATGTTAACTGATATCCAACTGAAAAACAAATTCAGGCAGCAAAATGATGGAAAACAAAGGCTTAATTCTTCTCCACAACAAACAGTTCTCTGCAACTGATTCTGCTGATGCTACCTCAATATATGAAGCCCCCGAGTCAGAATCAGAGTCCTCCGACTAAAAGGAAGGGGAAGAAGCCTACGCTAACTAGGACCTGACAGGGGTTCTGGACCTACTGGAGTAGGGACTCTGAAACTTCCTTATGAAGGAAGCAAATGAGAATGAGGAACATATGCAAAACTTCGTAGCTAAGGGAAAAAATCCCAGTAAGATTGCAACAATCCTTAAAATGTACTGGGTCCAACAGATTATTCTTTCTTCATAGAGGTAAATATCTAAAGGGTCTTCTTTTCTTTACACAGAGGAGCACCAATAGAAAGTGGACTGCATAAAAGCTTGTAATGACACAGTGTCAATCTGAACACAGTCTGGAACAGACTCTTGCTACCTTGTCATCTTTGGCAAGAGCAAATACCAAGGAGCATCCAAAACTGGAGAGGTGCCTGACAATCTAAACCAAAAGCATCACATCAATTATCAGTCAGTCCTCAGAAAAAAAATAAGGAACCTTTATCCTGTTTTGGGTGAGATTCAAACTGTGGATGATTTTTTCCTTTTCTTGGACAAAACAAAATAAGGAACCACCTGTTGCTCAAAAAGTGCATCAGCAATCCACCTCCATCTCTGACACACTGAGCACTTCTCAGAGGTGAAGAAGCATTTTGAAGAAGTTTCCCTGCTTTTGTAAGCACAGTCTACATGTAGCTGATCAGCCTCAGGCAACCCACACAGTTTGCAATTCAGCTCTATAATACACATGCTGCTTACTACTATACTTCTCTTTCACAATATCATTCCTTGCTTGATCAACTATCCTCACACTAGAAATCATCCTCAGATATTCCAGTTCCAGCAAGTCAGCCTCTTCCATGCATTTGCTCTCAAAGCCCATGAGTCACACCTGTACAGCAACATCAGGACTACTATATGATCAAACATACCTATCTTTGCAATAACAGACAGTGACCTCTCTTTCCACATATCCACTACCACATGCAATACCTAAAACACTTCATTTCTTCCAGGCGTTCAATGTTCTAACTTATACTCACAGCAAACTCCCCTGCTAAACCTCGTTATCTTACTTTCATTCATGTTATCTCTCAAATTCTTCCTTTCACACTCTCCCTGTCTCTGACACCACCTTCTGCACTTTCTCACTGGAGTATGACACCAAAACTGATTCACCTGCAAGCAGCAACTATATCACTTTCCAGGTCATTCACCCCAACATACTCAACTGCCCCTCTCCAAAACCCTCCTATTTACTCTCCTCACAACTCCATCCAAAAAAACACTGATAAAGACCCATTCATCCTCTTCTCTTCCTATTTGCACATATGCCTTACCTTTATGATAAAAACTTCTCACTCCTTCTAATTGCAGTATGTTCCACAAAGCATCAAAATTGACATTATATGCTTTATCTATCTATAACTGATGCCTGCTGCAACTGGAGCTCCCTCAAGGGGGTCACCACAGCAATAGAGTCTCTATAACTAGTAAACTCCATGGCTGCTTCTAAGCCTTTAGTGCCTCATCCTTAACAGGCCACTGGCAGAGGGCAACTCTAGCACAGTGTTTGAAGAGGCTCCTACTAATGTTCTTACTGACTACATTCACCTAATGTTCCTACCTACCACTTCTACCTAATATTTCTACCTAATGTTCCTACCTACATGTTCCTACCTTCTACTTTTATCTGCTGCTCCTACCATTTTGCCAAAAGGCAGAGCTAGCACATAGTGCTCACCACAGGAAAATCTAGTTACAAGGAATGAGCTGTGTGATTTAAGTATTCTCAAGTGTTATATATGAACAGGAAAGATTATATGTTTGTGGACAGAATGCCAGCAGTCCACGTATGGGTGAGACAGAAAGAAAAGACAGCTACTAGGTCAGAGAAGTGCTTTTTCCACATCAATAAATGCCACAGACAAATTCTACTCCCACGATACCAGAAATTACGGTCACAGTTAGAGAAGTACTAACACAGATATACATTGAGGAATAATAAAGTCCAGGTCCTGATCATTTCTATCCATGAGTAGTTAAAAACATCAAACACAAAATTGCCAAATCATAAACCTACATTTTAAATAATTCTCTCCAGGATGGAATTGTCCTGCAGGACTGGAGACTGGCAGATGTCACTCCTATAAACAAAAAGGGAAGCCAAAAATTGCCTAGCATTAATCATTAGTACTCTTCTGGAGTTGATTTTTACAGATAAAATCATAGCCTACCTGAAACAACACAATTTGATAAATAATACACAGCATAGTTTTAGAAGGTGCAGATCATGCCTTATAAACCTCCCTAAATTATCATAAATTATTCAATAGCCATGACAAGACAAACAATAGATATTATAATTCTGGATTTCCAGAAAGCATTGGACAAAGTCCCCCACAACAAACTGATGTATGAAGTCCAGGCCTTTGGGATTACTGGTTGCTTAGGAAACTGGATGGAAACTTAGTACCCAAATTTGTAGATTACAAAAAGATCAGCAATGCCATATTAACTAAAGTAGATAGGCTAAGATCACAAGAAGAACTAGATATAACTGCTAAATGGTCTAGAAAATGGGTCACAAGATAAAGGACACCCTTCAAATTCTCCTAGCATTGTCATGATGCTGTCAAGTAAGCTAATAGTATGCTAAGTTTTACTTACAGAAACTTTAAATACAAAAACAAGAATATTATATGGCAACTATCCCTAAGTCTAGTTGGACCACACCTCAAATATGCAGTGCAGTTTTGGGTCCCCCACTTAAGCCAGGATATTCTTAAATTGAAAGCAGTACAGTGAAGAGCAACTAAATTGATTCCTTCCTTGCATAGCAAACCATATGAGAAGAGATTGCAAAAATCAAACTTGTTCTCCCTAAGCATGAGACGAGTCCAAGGTAAATCAACAGAATGTTTTAAAATACTCACTTGATTCAACAACGTCAATATCGAAATTTTCTTTACAGTAGCACCAGCATTACCGAGAAGAAATGGACTAAAACTTACAGGTCACCAAATTAATCTGGACTGTACAAAATATTTCTTTACCAACGACATTATTGATGTGTGGAATAAGCTCCCAGAAAATGTTGTTCAGAGCAAACATTCTTAATATCTTTAAAATTAGGCTTGATCATCACCTGTTACTATCCGGTTCTGAATACCTTCTCAACCACCGATCTATCTCTGGCCATGCTGTGATACCATACCAACATTGATTAATCCCTTTCACCTGCTTTGAGAGAGTAAGTAATAATTATTGTATCATTCTTCAACATAAGGAACAATATAGACATGTTGAGAGGCTGGGGCTCAAGTTTATCCTTTACACTGTCTTTATAACAAAAAGAGAAGGGATGCATGTCATTGGTGATGGGATGCATATATTTGTGTTCATTCTACCTTATATAACTTTCCTATAAAAATTCCCTTCAGGCATATTAATCCTGAAAGGTATATTTTTTCCATCTGTTTTTCGACCAGTGTGTTGCCGGAGGGAGCAGAAGGTGGGGAAAGATACTTTTTTTCTACTGCCTTTAAAGGGATTACTCTTTCTTTTTTTTACAGTGTTAAAGCCAGACCACCTCATTTGGACCTTGGGTCTGTGTATCCATGTAACTGCAAATCTCTATTTCTGACACACCTTCTTCTAGGAAAACATCAATTCTGCACATCCTCTAGCAATCCTGAAGCCACAATGTTTCTCCCTAATTTGTTGTTTTGTGCATGCCACCACCCTCTCAATCACCGATCACCCATTAAGTTTATCAGACATGTTCATCAGAATGTACATCTCCCTAATTCAAATAGTCGCTTTTATCACTTTTACTTTATACAATGGCACTCTACAGACATTCTGCCAGTCCTCAGGCATCTCATTTTAAGTCATACATACAATCAGAAACCTGACTAACCAATCAAAAGCACAGTCACCCCATTTCTCAAGAAATTCAAATGATATTCCATCCACTCCAACAGCATTGCCACACTTCATCTTGTACACAACTCTACTCTTTTTACCAATCTATTTTTACCATAACTCTTTTGGTCAGTATATCTGCATATTCCACACATGCATGTGATCTAACACACTCAACAGTCCTTCAAAATACTCACTCCATCTCCTCTTCACCATTTATTTATCTGTTACTATTTTCCCATCTGGTCCCCTCAGTGATGCTCCCATAATTACTCTTGCTCTCCTCACAGAGTTTACCTCCTTCCAGAATATTTTCTTATTCTCCTCAAAGATTGCCAAAGCTCCCACTCTCAGTTTATCTATGGTAATGGACGAAAGTGGCCTGCCTCACCTGGAAAGTTATATCAGACACATTTTACAGTGGCAAAAATCTCTACTTGACCAGCAAAGCCTAATAAGTGCAAAGTATAGCAAACAGAACAAACAGAAATGATCTGGGGTAGGTTTACCATCCCTATGGTGCAGATAATGTTGTATACATGACCAAAAATTACCTAATTCTCAAATGGAAGCACAGATACAAATGCCTGGTTCCCATTTGTCCTAACTTACAAGTTATCTAAGTGGATAATGGAGCTATATTATCATTCTGCTGCAGAGCAAGAGAGGGCTGCAAGGATTCATATCTGAGATAAAATGAATCAAAATTCCTTTACCCTTATTTTTGTTTTAATATTCCTATAACTAACTTCTTGTTTACTTTTAGCTGATAAATACCATGAAATAATTCCAATTATTCAGAGTTTTCTTATAGTCACTTTATATTGGAATTCATATTGCAATGAATCTGTACACGAAACAATCCATTAATGAGTTATAACTTACCAATTACATATTCCAAGATTAAATTCCATCCGATTACAAAGGAAATAAATTCTCCAACGCAAACATAGGTGTAGACATAAGCTGACCCAGCCTTGGGCACACGGGCTCCAAATTCCGCATAACATAATCCTGGAGAAATAAATTACATTACTATACCTTATAGTTTACCTCTCATTTCAGGTAACAAGCAGCTTCCAAGACCTTTTGTTGTGAAGATTATTACATAGCATTTTGACCCTCAGCTTCATACCAAAAAACAGCTTCACTTTTATGGAATTCCATCATCTCTGCCACTCTTGTCCTCTTTCATTGTAATCATGCCACCAGCATTCTCTGTGTTATCTACCACATGAACCAAAATATAAACTACCCTTAGCTTTTCACTGATAAATATATAATGCAACATTATCCCATGTGTCACAACACTTTCTACCATATCTGTACACATAATACAAAGATTATTTTTTTATACATAATCGCCATTTCCCGTGTTAGCAGGGTAGCGTTAAGTACAGAGGACTGAGCCTTAAAGGGAAAATCCTCACTTGGCCCCCTTCTCTGTTCCTACTTTTAGAAAAGAAAAACTGGAGGGGAGGATTTCCAGCCCCCCCCGCGCCCTCCCCGTTTAGTCACCTTTTTTGATGTGCAGGGAATACGTGGGAAGTATTCTTTCTCCCCTATCCCCAGGGATAATAAAAAAGGATATAGCCCAATATTTCTCCTGTTGTTTCAAATACCAAATGCTGTCATCTAACACTTCAACCACTTTCGCTAATATGATACATTTCTATCTAAGAGGAGGAAGTTGATTTGAAAGGAAAAAATCAGCCCTAAATCTACCCAAGATGGTACAGAAAAAATCAATAAACCCTCAAACAACTGATTAGTCTGAAGAGAGCACATAATAGGGTTGACAGAAATGCTTTATGAAAAGTGTTTTGAGTATATGGTGTGGAAGGAAAGCAATTAAAACAGGCTGTAGTCTACTAGTTATGCCAAGGGTTGAAAGAAATGAGTGATTAAGGGTGATGGCACTGAATGTGAATAGAATGACAAGGAAAATAAAAGGAGGGAGACTGTGGAGAGGTGTAAAAGTTGTAGCGTGGATGTGCTAGGGATTGGGGAAACATATCCTTGGGCAGGGTGTGTGGAGTGCAAATGGAAATCAATGCAAGTTATGGAAATGCATGGAAGAAGGTTTGGTATGGATGGGAATGAGTAAAAATTACCAGGGAAGAGGAAAAAAAGGATGCAAGGGTGTGTGTATCCGTCTGTGAATATGAAGACTATATGAGGTAAGGATCAAACGAAGCATTTCTGCAGGAATTTCAATGACAGTATAAATGGTTTGAGAAATGAGAGAAACGTGATCATATTGGGTGGTATGAATGCAAAAGTGGGATGTGATGGAATCTGTTGAGATAGCTGATAAATGGGGAGTCCCTAGAGTAAATGAGAATAGAAGTTATCTTGTGGACATATGTGCTGAGAGGGGTTTAATCCTTGCAAACACCTTCCTTCAGCACAAGATGATCCACAAATATACATGGGTGAGGAATGATGGAAGAGAAGAACAAAAGGCTTTGATTGACAATAAGGCAGTGGATGAAAGATTGAGACTGACCATTTTGCAGTTCTTGTGGGGATGAGGGCCAGGGATAAGTGGAGGTATGGTTTGAGGAAGAATGGAGAGGTAAAAGTGTTGGCATGCGAGATGAATCAGGAAAAATAGAGGGAGGAGTATGAAAGGAAAGTAACTGAAAGCCTAGAAGGAAGTAAAATGAATGTAGGAATGCAGTCATGTGTAAAGGAGGTGTTTAAAATGTTTAGAGACATACCAGTAAAGTGTAAAATCAGTTGGTGGATACAAGGTAGTGAGATACAGGAATAAAAAGGGAAATGCATAGTGGACAAGATTAGAAATGCTGTGGAAGAGAAGAAAAAGCCACACGGTAGATTGCTCAATAGGAATGTACCAGTGGAAGCTCAACAAAGGAGGAGGGAAGAATTTAAGATATGTATGCAGAATGTTATGAAGCTGATAGAGGAAAGCAAAGAAAGAGTAGATAATGATTTTGGAAGAAAGTTAAGTGAAAAGTTTTGGGATAATAAGAAACTACACTAGAAATAAGTGAAAAAGGGAAAAGGTGGATGTAACAGTGGAAAAGATGAAGTGAGAAGTAAGGAGGGGGAATTGCTAAATCAAAAGAAGGAAGTGGGAGGAAGATGGAAAGAGTATTTTGAAGAAATGATGAATGTGGAAGGGGAGGCAGCAGATGTTACAAGCACGGGTATGGAGGAGGAAAGGAAGATAATAAAAGTACAGGGGACTATAGCAAAGAGGGGGGTAAGATGGGCAATAATGAGGCTGAAGGGAGGAAAGGCACCTGGAGTGGATGGGATTATTGCTGAAATGCTGAAGTATAGAGGAGAAAGTGTGATGAGAGCAGATACATCTTACAGGTAATTAAGTATGGAAACAGATGTCTGTGCCCGAGGATTGGGTGAAAGCTATTACTGTTCCCATATTCACAAGATAAGGTGCAAAGGACTTATATAACAATCATAGGAGAATAAGTCTGTTAGGTATACCAGGAAGTGAATGCAAGAATATCAATTGACAATAACGGAATGCGGAATAAGATAAGAGCAAGGGGGTTTTAGGAAAGGTAGGGGATGTGTGGATCAGATTTTTGTAATAAAGATGACTGTGGAAAAGTATTTAGCGAAAGAT
>JAUUDZ010421087.1:0-14354 GCA_032361705.1 Panulirus versicolor | reverse complement strand
AATCTTGGTGGACAAGACCTAGCTGGTTATAGGTCCTGTGCCCGACAGGAATGAATCGAAACAAACATTACTGCCGGAGGTTCAACGTGCTGACTTTCTTATGTGTGTCCCAGGAAAAAGTAGCTTATTCTACATTTGAATTTTAGTTATGAAAATACTTAAACCGCAATATCCACTTTTAGTCAAAACTTCTTTCTTCAGTTCCAGTGCAAGTCCAGATATTCAATGTGTCATCTATTCTGCAGTCTCCATATACATTGCAGAAACAACACTCATATCCTGGAATACTTCCGTTCAGTTTTGGAATGATCCAGTTGACAAGTGTCCTATATAAACTGAAAACTTTATGCAGCGGTTTCATAACACATTGTATTTGACATGTGGTCGATAGCTGGCTATCTGGGACATGACCATAGGAAGCAAGGCATTTTGTGTTGCTCACGTCATCTGAGCTGAAATGTGATCCCTCACTGAGAACGTAAATATTCCACATTCCACAGCGGCCCAGGCAACGCTGCCTCCCGGGAGAAAAATGTCTTACTGTCTGTCGTATTTGACGATAAGATTCCTCTATTGGATCTTGAAACGCAAGCCATGATAAAGGATCGGGAATTTCTCATGGGTTGATGCAGAGAAATGGGGTATTTTGTGTTATCTGGCGAAGTTGCAGCATATGTAATGGGTATACTTTTTCCTTTGAATATGTAATACATACAGACATAAGATAGGTATATCAACATCAAATGGATATCAGAGATAGATGTAATTACAAGGAAGTTCTTTATCAAATGCTCTATGAAAACATATATTTAACTACATCAAACTTAACGTACGCTGTCTTTACAACCTTAAATGCGACATAGAAATCTTCCTCCATCTCTAGATATTTCTCACACAAATTCCTGAAAACAAATACATATTCCATACAATCTCTTCCTCTTCATAAGCCATATCGTTCTTCCACAGTCGATGCTCTATACATATCACTGCCCTATCAAACATCACTCTCTCAAACAAATTACCAGGTACATTCAACAAACTTATAATTCTGTAATTCGAACGTTCAGTTTTGTTTTCCTTCAGTTTTGAGACACCATAAAGGTGTTCCGCCAGTGCTTAGGCACTACACCTTGAACCGCACATACGCTGAAAATATAGATATCACCTCTTCCTTGAGAAACTCAACTTCAATCACATCTGCTTTAGTCGCTTTGCCACACTTCGTCTAACGCAAAGCTTCCACCACCTCTTCTCTTTTCACCAAACCATTTGCCATGTCTCTCTCGCTCCATGTGCCTCCGCATCCCTAAGACCGCTTATCTTTTATTCTATCCTTTAGCATTTTCAACAGTCCTTGAAAATACTCACTTCGTCTCGTCTTCACATCTTGTTTGCCTGTTGCGACTTCCTCGTCATTTCCCCTTACTATTACTCCCGTCTGTTCTATTCTCCTCATACTTTACCCTTTCAAAATTATTCTTTTATTCCCTGAAATTTGTTGATACTCTCTCACCACTTCTCTCCTCTTTTTCAGCAACAGCACCTTCCTCTATACCAATCACTCACACTCCTTCCCAGCAGGTAACGTCTATATACCTCCATTTCTTTTTCACCAGCAACTTCACTTACTCGTCTCATCACTCAATATATTACACCACTAAAATCTCCCTTCCGCATGCCGCACGTCAGCACCGCCTTCATAAGTACCCTTAATTCCCACCTAATTCAAAAGTTTCTTTGACATTTTGCCATTCTTTACCCATTTTCTTCTGGTATCTCCTCACACAAGCATACTCACTTGCATCACCGTCTTCCCACCCAAATACATCGTGTCTTCATGGTAATTAAGGAACTAGGAGAGCGGGGGAAGGGGAGGGAGTATCTGTGGGAGGTGGGCCAGTGCAGGCGGAATCTGAGTGTGAATGGGATCTGAGGAACAAGGTGTCCAGTTTGACCACTTTAAAGGTAGCGGTAGAGGATGGATGGGACCTTAGCGTTAGGGATCCTCGGGGAGTAGCGGTAACGTCATAGGCAGAGGA
Organism: Panulirus versicolor; assembly: GCA_032361705.1. Lineage (NCBI taxonomy): Eukaryota > Metazoa > Arthropoda > Malacostraca > Decapoda > Palinuridae > Panulirus > Panulirus versicolor. The sequence goes on along the minus strand of JAUUDZ010421087.1, from coordinate 12,315 downwards.
ATTAGCAAAGATAGGTCAAGTAGGGTCATTTGGGGACTACTCAGGCTTAGCAGAGCTTCAGGTCAACTCTCAGGTAACTTTTAACTTTTTTAACAACATGGCCGGTTGGGTCCAGTATGGAGAGGGTCAGAGTAAGGCGGAGCACCCAAAACAGATGGAGAACCGTCTTTCTCCCGCTGCTGCACACGCACACATTAACAGTGATAATACAAACACACATACCGACAGTAAAAATGTCAAATTCAGTCCAGAAATCAACTCCAAACAAAACCATTTTGATATACACAAATGCCCGGTGCATCATTACGAAATGCGATGAATTTATATCACATACAGTTCGTGAAAAACCGAACATTATTGCAGTCTCAGAAACGGGTGTAAACTCTGAGAATAATCACTTAATCACCGAATTAGCAATACCCGGATATAAACTATTCACGTAAGATCGCTTATATAGGGTAGGGGGTGGAATTTTGATCTATGTTGTTAACAATCTAAGTGCTATTGAGATTTCCAGAGTAGACACACACACCTACGACTCTCTTTATATTGACATTACCGACAAGTTTAGAAGTAAACTAAGTCTCGTCAATATTTACAGACCTCCTACGGAAAAAGAAGATAAATGTAATACAATGAAATCAAAACTACATTAAAGTCTGTAATAGTAGGAGACTTGAACAGTCCAAGCATAAACTGGAACACGTTAACAGGCGACTGAGAGGGAACAAGATTAACGGAACTGATTGAAGACATGGTTCCAGAAAAGTTGATTTATAAGCCAACAATTTTGAAAACATTTTTGGTCTTGTCCTCACCAGCGACATAAATTCAATCAACTTTTGCGAAGTAGGCGAGAGTTTGTCAAACAGCGATCACTGTTTGATTAGATTAGATATAGATTTAGATTATGAAATAAATGACCACAAACTCATGATCACAGATTAAAGGCGATCAAATTTTGAAAACATTGGACACAAGATTCCCAGTACCAAATGGACAAAACCTTTTGACGTATAGACAGTAGAGGAAATGTGGAATAATTCTAAAAGTAAACTACCCGAGATTGAAAACAAATTCCACGAATTACGGAGAGAACTTGCAATATTTAAAAACCATTATGGATGAATAGGAGAACAGAAGGACTAATTCGCCAAAAGAAGAAAACATATAACAAATTCAGATCAATGGGAACCGATAAAGATCACCAGGACTTAATCAAAATACAAAGAGAGTGTAAGAAGGTCATAAGACATAGTAAACGTGGGGAAGAAAAAGAATTTCCTTGAAAGTTAAAAATAATCCTAAAAAATTCTTCAAATATACAAGACAAAGGAAAACATGAAAAGAAAACATTGGACCTTTGCCAAACAAACATGACAAACTAATTACTGAGGACAAGGAAATGGCTACCAAAGTAGATTATTCTTTTAACTCCGTATTCACAATTGTAGAAACATCTCGAATACAGCAATCAAAAAAAAAATGTTTTAAGGATCTGTTGAAGAAGAGTTGAATATTAGAGAGATAAAGAGCTCTGAGTTACTTGAATACCTGGACCAATTAAATCCTAACAAATCGAACGGCCCAGATAACTTAGTTCCAAGATTCTTAAAAGACAGCTGATAAACTCCATAACAAAAATATTCAACAAATTTCTATCTGGTCAGGTGCCAACTGACTGGAAACTACCAAATGTTGCTACTATATATAAAAAGGGGGACAAAAAGTGTGCCTTGTACTACTGTCCAATCAAATAGCCTTACGTCAGTGTTAGGTAAAACGATGGGAAATATAAAAGGCGATGAAATTGTCACGTTTCTAGACGAACACAAAATTACATCGGACAACTAACACGGTTTCCGCTATAGAAGATCCTGCCTCACGAATTTGCTGGAATTTCTTTATTTTATTTACCAAAATTGAGTTAAAAAATTACCGTCAGATGTAGTGTATTCAGATTTCCGAAAGGCATTCAATAGACTACCTCACAAGAGATTTTTACATAAGCTCAGAGGACACGGAGTCGATGAACATCTCTGTACATGGATCAGAGACTGTCTTACCGGAAGGATGCAACGTGTAGGATTGAACGGCGTCGGTCTTAGGCCCAATTCTTTTCATAATATACATTAACGACCCAGAACTCGGTCTCATATCTAAAATCTCCAAATTTGCTAGCGATACTAAACTAGGGAGTAGAGCTGTTAACAGGTGGGACTGCGAAATGATTCAAAGAGATCTTAATTTACTAGCAGAGTGGTCAGACAGATGGCAAAGGAAGTTCATGTGGACAAGTGTAAAGTTATGTACTTTGGAGACAAGATATACGTTACGACTACGAGCTAATTGGAAACTCTCTAACTAAAGTAAATGAAGAAAAGGATCTTGGAGTTGTCATTAAGAACAATCTGAAGTACACTAAACAGCGTCAAGCAACAAGTAAAAAAGGCAACCAAATGTTAGGTTTCATAGCCAATAACATAGATTATAAAACACCAGAAACAATTCTCACACTTATAATTCTCTAGTAAGACCACATCTTGAATATGCAGTCCAGTTTTGGTCCCCAAACTATAAAAAAAGACGACATACTGACTCAACCCCTTAGAAATCTGGCATACGAAGAGAAACTAAAACGATTAGATCACATCTCCCTTAAAAAGCATAGACTTCGCGGGGAGTATATCCAGGTGTTCAAAATTCTAAACAAGTTCGATAAAGTAAATCACGAACATCTTTTCGAAATACAAGAAAATACTGTTATCAGGACAAACCTACGGACGTGTGATAAAACTTCTTTTCCTATAGGTATATTGAACACTGGAATAACTTACCGTCAGACGTTGTGAATGCTAAGACTATAAATACCTTCAAAAATCGTTTAGACAAATATTTCATAAATTCCGGTGTACTTTGATAAAAACGCATGAAACAAACTGCAAAACGACAGCAGTAAAGGGGACTGTTGAAGGCTACTGTGCAGAGGCAGGGAATCCGTGATAGCGTTGAAAACTGCTAAGCGGAATTACATTTTCTTGTCAAGTTAAATGCTTTTTTTCTCAAATTGTGAGTCAATCAGGCCTCTTGTTGTCTGTCTTTCTCATGTAAACATGTAAACTCCTCTACTTTCCTCATAGATTTTGAAATTATTACACGAGAAATCAAGATTTATCAGACGAGCGATTTCGTCATAAACTATGCTTATAATCGTTTATTAAGCGCTGGTCCACTAGATGGCTTACACTCATATCCGGAACAATTGTTCATATATTTTCGACTGCAGACGTTAAAGTCATTGGACGATGATAACCGGAAAGCGATTGATTACCTTTCTTGTATATCGTCGTTACATTAGGAAATATAAAGTTGATTGTATATTTTCAACTTCTCTGTCAATATGTTGCAAAAACTTTCCCTCTCTCAGCACTACAACTCCATTTTGGGCATGAGTTGTGTCTTTGTGTATAGATATGCAAAAAAAAAGAATGTTTGCAATGGTTCTGTCTTCTTAAACCAAGTAGCATTTTCCGTAATTAAAGGATTAGTTCACTGGGTAATGACTCATTTGTTTCAAACATAACCATAAAATTCCCTAGGGTTCCTTTTGCTATTCTCAGCAACATACTAAAGTTTCCTTTGATATATTTTTCTCTTGGTTTCCATATTCAGATTTACAAAATTTGCTTTATCATGCCGGCCATTTCTCTTTGAGCTTTTTCTGTGCAGCTTTTAGACAGCAGACATTTCTTTATGCCACCGTTCTAAGATTTCGAATTCGTTTTGGAAAAATACTGTTTACAGCCCACTGGCACATGTGTTCCCTCCACTACTTTGAAAGTTTTACTTAAACTTTCCTATACTATACCAGTATCGTTTTCATTAACGATATCATCGCAGATTTGCCTGTCAACAGGAGAGCGAAGATCAGTAGAATTTGCAAGTCCGTAATCAGATATTATTTTGGTGATTCTCATGTTGACCTGCACTACAGGCAATGTTGAAAGCTTACTTAAAAGTCATTTGCCGATAATCACTTGTGCCAAACTTTCTCTAACCTCAGTATTAGTAACGTGTTCCTTATTTGTAGTTAGAAATAAATCTAAATTCTCGTTGCGAGCAGGTTTCTCAACTAATTATATTAGGGCACTATCGAACTCATCTAGGGAGAGCTTACGTTCGCAACTACTGGAAAGTGATCATGCGCATTTGGTGATGCTACATTCAAATCTTCCAGCATGATACATTGTTGTTAACTAAAGATATTTGCTATATGTGCCGGGGGCCCATAAACTAATCTTTCTTTTATTTTTTCACGAAATTTTCCTTTGATTTTTACAAAAACAGAGTTAGTCTTATCAATACCTACAATATTTTTCAGCACATGATTAAGATGACCTTTGACAAAGAGCAAGAAACCACAGCCTACTATATTTCCCATATAACTGTTGAATAGAGTATACCAAAAGATTACATAATCGTTAAGGAATCTTTTCTGATTTAATCAAGATTCCAAGAGATCAGTTATATCATAATCATTTCCCAATACTTTTGTCTCTAACTCTGAATTTGTTGGTTAAACTCCATGTATCAACATAAAATACTCTGATATATGACTGAGACATTATCACTGATATGTGTGTGTGTGTGTGTGTGTGTGCAGTGACAGTGGGCATCACGTCTACCTGCACTTGGTTCCTAACCTTGTTTTGTCCCCTGTTCGCTACCTACAATTTTTCCTGCTTCTACCTGGGTATTGACTCTCAAGCTGCCCTAGTCTGCTTTTCCTCCTACCTGCCTCATTCCTAACCTGCGTTGACTGATCTATCCTGCCATGGTCTCTCACTGCCTTGTTACCTACCTCTACCTGTCATGTATCCTTCATTTCCTGGAAAGTGGCATCAGCTGTCTTACTCTGCTTTCTCCCCTACGTGTCTCCTTCCCATACGGCTCTAGCTGACTCTTCCCGCCCTATATCCATCCACACTGGTTCATCTCCCACCGCAACCTGCGAAGTGAAGTTTGGCACCATGCAAGTAAAATGGTTCTTCTCATCCCCTTAACACAGAACCCCTGGTGCTCGTCCCTAACTGAGGAGTCCCCAGTCAGAATGATACTATGATGATCCAATACGTCATCCTCCAATAAATTTATTTTGAGCCGTAACCTTCCTTTCCTGAACTTCTAGTAGACCAGAAGTTTTCCTAGCATGCTGAAAGTTCAAGTTATCTTCTAATTTTGTATCCACTGTCATCATTCTAATTTCTAGGTATTGTGTCTTAGTTGTCATGAATGGCTCTTTCTGCTGTACATCAGCTTCTTCTGAAGTAACAATGCTAATTCCTCACTATTATTCCTAATTTCTATAATCAGTTTTTTGAAAAAATTGCAGAGCAAACAAGAGAGCCTCTTATCATCTTCCTTAATGAATAAGTCCCGTGTGAACTCCATACACCAAGGGAAAAGGGCAGACACCTTTCTCTGTAGCACTAAGATGAACTGGGAGCTCAGGAGAAACACGTCCGCTTGCCACAGCCAGGGAGGAGCAGATTGATGTACTCACTAAGAAACAATTCTAATCTTGCTTCTGTTGCAGATTGTTTTCCACACAACAGTATATACTAATGAGTAGTGAAGTCTCTGAATGGCTGAATATAAGTGCACATCTCAAAAACCACGAAAATATTCACGGCCACACAGAACATGATTTTATGGAAAAAGCTTAAAATGCGCCAGAATAATAATAAAAAAGATCGCAAAGTGATGGCTATACGTGAAGCTGAGAGAAAGCACTGAGGGGATGCTCTTACAACGCTGGTTGCTTGAAGACATTCACTTGCTGTAAGAAACCTTGCCCTTTGGAGCTGCTCAGACAATTACTAAGTTTGACATAGTAATGGAACATTATATTGGATGTGTAAAAGAAGGCATCTCACACTCATACTTAAGGATAAACATGTAACAAGAGATGAGTGACTCAATCTGTAGCACGTTCGTGAAATAGATAAAGGAATCTGAAAACCCCGTTATGTTGGAATACACCCAGTATGTTGGCCAACAGGAGCAAATGTCAGTGATAATAAAAAAGTCAATAGAAAAGATGACAAAAGTTTAAAAACATTTTTGGGGATTTTTGACAGTGCAAGAAACAACTGGTCATGGACAGAGAGCTGTGACTTCAGTGCATTGCACTTGACAGTTAAAGAATGGATGTAATCAGATGCGACCTTTCTTCGTCAATTTCTGGCGCTACCTCGCAAACGCCGGAAACAGCGTTCAAGTATGGAAAAAAGGAAAAGCTGAGCTTAATCTATCAAACGTCATATTTCTGGCTGCAAAAGACACTCCCACTATAATGGTTCAAACATAAATGGTAAACCTCAAAGCATATAAGAAAGACTACTGTAGAAAACTCCTCGAGCTGTGTGTCTGACATGTGGCACACTCACTATGTCGGTAATAGCTCACACAACAAACGACGCAGCTGACGATAATGGGTAATTGGTTATTTACTTATTTATTCCGCAAAAAGACAGTGATGGTGCACTTTGAACATGCTTAATGTTACTCTGAAACCCTGGAGCGAAATATGAAAGCAAAGCATAAAGGTTGTCAGATTTCAGGCTGTTAAAATAAGAAAGGCAATACTGGAGGTCAGCCAGAAATCCAATGGTGCTGTTGTTAAGTAGAACCTCAAGCTTTGGCAGAAGGGGTTTTATCCTACGACTACCTTATACACCCAGTGGTTTAGCATGATATCCTGACCAACATCTATGATCTTCCTCTGTACAGCTAACTGTGGCAGTTCACCTAATAACACACCCGAATATGTCCTTGAGGAGCTACAGGAAAATGGTTTCATAACAGCAATAACATCTACAAAAATGAGATCTGTGAAGAAATGAATCGAGAGATTTTTCTAAGAAAGGAAAGATTCAGAAAAATCAAGAGACAGTTTGCCTACAGAGCCCCTGTTGAAAACATTGGTGATGCACTTAAGAGGCTTAGCAAACACGCGACTTTTTAATGTTGTCGTAGAATCTGCCATTGCGTCTCTAGAAGACAGGTTCACAAACTTGGATCAGACGAGAGATAACGGAAATGATGATGAACTTCAACAAAATATGAAGAATATCTAAGCCATTGGGAAAATACTGAGGAAACTTAATGAAAAGCAACTAGCGAAATATGTCATCAAATAGCACGACCGCATTGGACGTACTTTCTTTCAAGAGAAACGGCTTCAGGAACTATACCGAAACCTGTCGGTATCACTGAGGATCGCTGTTGCTCAAAACTAAAGTTCATCATAAGATACTTGAGATCATCAATGGATCGAGATCGCTAGAGTGGCTCTCCTTAATCAGCATCAACCATGAGCTGGACAGACTCTGCCATATAATGATAAACTGATGACTTTGATTAAAAGAAATGCAAGCGACATAAGTTTTAAAGACATGTGATGTCTTTATTGAAGATATGTGATATTTCTACAGAAGGAATGTGATACTTTTAGTGATATGTTGGTTATCTCACAACTTGATAAGCAAATTATGATGAAAGATTCAGTATAGAGAGAGAAGATGTAAGACCAAGGAAACATATCCCATGCGGTAGAATATCATGCTTTCCTGCACTCCAGATACAAACAATCCTTCCAGTCTTTCCTTTTGTCTAAGACGTAGCTCACACTCTCACAGAAATCTGAGAAGTTCTTTACACAACCCAATATATCTAAAACCGTGCTTTTTTTTTTCTCAACAGAAAGTAATACATTTGTTTCTGATCATGTTTCTCAGAACCTTATCTTACAGACCACGCTCCTCAGGGAGATTATTCTACAGTCCAGTCCTCCTCACGGTCTCCTGACTTATACACATTAACACTTTGCCCATTAACACTTCTTTGCTATGCCTTTCTCCAGCACCTTCGTGAACAGAAGTTCAAGAGGTTTGACTGGCGCACATGAACATATCTTTTGCATATAGGGTAAAGATCGTTTAGTATTTTGGTAATCCTTGTGTGTGTGTGTGTGAGTGTGTGTGTGTGTGTGTGTGTGTGTGTGTGTGTGTGTGTGCCGATTTCCGATCAACAATTTGTACTGTACGGGAGGGGAGTTTATATTTGTGGAGTCCCATCTCCTAAATATTGCATATTATCATACAACTTCCTGAATTAATGTATGTCTGAGTCAACCATGTCCTCAGTCATTCTATTTCATTCATCCACAACTATCATTCTATAACTGTATTTTCTCATATTACTTTTTATTTTTTTCCTCAGTATCATGTTATGTCTTCTGGTTGCTCTGTCCCTACAGCCCTCGAAGAACTGTTCAACTGTCCACGTTATCGACCTGTTTCAAAGACTTACAAATTGTGATTACGTCACCCCTCACTTTTCTCTCTTCCAATGTGGGCAAAAATTACTGCCTTAGAACTTAGTTTATATATTTCTAGTACCATGGTTTTGCTCTTCTCTGGACTTCTTCATTAGTTCTTTGTACATTTTTTTATGTGCGGTCTTAATTTTGGCCTTATGTAGGGCATGAATAGTTTGCCTGATATTTCGTTACACATATACTTAAGAACTGTTCTTCCTCGTTTTCACTTCACTCAGTCTTTGCATCATCTGCAAACATATTCAGGCAGAAGTCCATACTTTCAATCATTTACATATCGCAAGGAAACTAATAATCCTAGAACAGAACTCTGTGGCACTCCGCTGGTCACCTTGACCTATTTAGAGAAGGCTCCTCTGATATGCATTCTTTGTTCTCTTCCATTGTAGGAATCCTCCTTTTCTCCACATATTCCCGCCTAGTGATCCAATTTCTTAATCAGCTTCCCATTTGATATGGTACCAAATTCTCTCTGGCAGTCGAAAAACATTCCCCCCAGCCTTCACCTTTGTCCAGGTTCACTCTCTCAAAGAAATCCAAGAGATATCTTTAACACGACATCCTTACCCGTACATCATGACATTTTCATTAAAGTAATTTTTCTTTTGCAGAAAATCACCTATTTGCTTTTCAGTTATAATTCCTAGAACCTTGCAGACCACAGTCGTCAGTATGAGAGGTCTGCAGTTTTCTTTTTGGTCTCTTTTCTTATTGGTAGTAATGACTTCTGCCCTTTTCCATTCCTTTAGCATTCTCCTTCTTTCCAACAACATCTTGAACAATATTTCAAGAGGTTTATCCAGAGTATCTGCACACATTCTCAGTAAATATGGCCAAATATCGTTCGTATCAAGACCCTTGTATACGTCAAGTCCTTTTAGCATTCTGTTAATGTCTATTCCAGATATGTCAGTGACTCAGACCTTTCTACATTTTCCTCCCCATTCCTTTTCACTGGTGATTGGACCACCGTGTCTTCCGTTATGAAAAGACTTTTAAACTTGATATTCAATTCCTCGCTTATCTCTAGAAATAATCTTCTATCCTTTGAAGGAGTTTTCCCCTTATCCCTGCCTAGTGATCCGGAATCTTAATGAGCCTCCTGAGCGGAGAAGCGTTGAGTACAGTCTGGCAATCCAGATGCGAACAATTCACGCAGCTTTCCCTTTTCTCTAAGAGTTCATTCTTGCCACACGGTTTGTCACACATGGCCTCTTTTCTCTGCAACCAAGTTGTTTCTCACTTATATATATTTTCATATTTAGAAAATCATTCATTTGTGTTCTGATTATGTTTTCTAAAACCACACAGACCACACTCGTCAGTGAGACTGGTCTGTAGTTTAGTGGCTCTTCCCGTATCCTTCCTTATAAAGAGACATAACGTTTGCCTTTTCTCATTCCCTTGGCACTTTGCCTCTTTCCAGCGACATTTTGAACGGTAAGTCAAAAGGGTTATCCAGCGTCTGCACATATTTCAGCACATACGGTAAAATTTGCATGAGTCTTTTCTTAACATCTTAATGTTCTCTAAAACCTCCTCCCCATTCCATCTCACTGGGATTGAGGCTATAGTGTCTTTAACTGTGAAAAAAACCTTCGAAACTGTTATCCAGTTCCTCAAATATCCTTTCGTCGTCTTCAGCAATTCTTCCCTCTGAATCCCTCAGCTTAATCAAGCGCTCTTTAGCTGACAAGTGACTCCTGATGAAGTTATGGAAAAGTTTCGGATTTTCCCCTGCCTTGTCTTCAATATTCTTTCTATAGTTTTCTTGTTCCTCCTTTCTGATCCTGGAGTACTCTTTCCTCGCGCCCTCACACCTTACAAGTACTGGGTGGCTGGAGCGTCATACATATTTTCGCTACTGCAAATCTGAAAGCTCCTTTGCTTTTTGCCATTGCTTTCTACACAATTATTTCCCCATTCCTTCCATTACCTCAGTACCCATGCCTCTACTCCTTCACTGTAATTTCACACAACCTTCTTCAACAGTGGCCTTGTTTCTAGATACTGAACTTCATTTCTTAGTTCATGTTGCCAAAGAAATTGTTGAGGTTTGTCTAGTTTCCACGATTTTATCTCCGTTTTAGGTGTTGTCTCACCTCTGCTCCTTTAACATCCTCATTTACCACTAATTTAAATTTGGGCATTACATAGTTATTTCCAGTTGATGTATAGTATATGATATTCTCAATGTCCGTGCTCGGATTGTAAAGATAAGATTCAGCAATTAGTCCCTCTTATCCTAGTGTGTGTGTGTGTGTGTGTGTGTGTGTGTGTGTGTGTGTGTGTGTGTGTGCTCTATATCGTCTGATTATATCTAGTTTGAAAAAAAAGGATTTAACCAACTTGTTATTTAAGGAAAATTATTCAGTATTAAAGTTGACATACCAGAACGTATTGTACCTGATTTTATCTTCGTCTGAAATCTTGACCTCAGAAGAGATGGAAATAGTATTTCATAATTATCCAGAATACCGCAGTAACTAACTTTTCCTCTCGCTTATAATTATAAATTTGAATATCCTCTTGGTTGAGGGCGGTGAGGAGGAGAGGTTCATTTCCTCGCGTTATATATAACTTTTCTAACACTGGCTGTATTACCCTGAAGTTTCTCTGAATTTTAAAATCTCACACAGCTTCTATAAAAGAGCATCTAAGACAAGATAACATGTTGACGGAGATAGTCATAAGCTCAATTTAACTTAGAGAAACAGTGATCGAACTCTTAGAGTCATATATTTCTCTCTCTCACTTGCATGTCGTAGTTGCTTACTCTCAGCTGAAATCTAAATCATTGTTCTAAAACAAAGGCCGCATTCTGAGGAAATGAAAAAAAAAGTCTCATTTTTCAGTTTTCGAGCCAAACAAGCCTCGCCTTGTTCAACACCAGCCTGCTGCCCTACACCGCAACACTTTATTGTACTTGGATTACACGAGTTTGACTTGAGTTAACTGTAAATTATTACTGAGAAAGAAAAAAGCCTGTAGTGTAAGTTTCCATAAGCCAGATAAGTTCCTGTTTATTTCACGTTGGTATACAGACCTTTGCTTGGCGTGAATAACAATGATCATGATATGTGTGGGGTGGAGGATGTATAGGTACATTTTCTCAGTAAGATTGGTCAGTATGACAAAGCCAAACTTGCCGTTATGACTTTCTATCTACAGGAGATGTTTCCCGTACATACATACTGGGGTGAGGTTCTTCTGTCAGTTATGTAGTACTCCACCTCGCATTCCTTTAGCTTTCTTTACTTTTCAACAAGAATATAGTAATGGAAATTGTGTGTTTCTATACCTCAACGAAGAAATATCTACATTTCTATTTCTAATTCTTTACACCAAAGGCAAAGATATACAAAACTCTCCATGCATTAGACTCAGGAAAATTAGACATATATGATGATCTGAACAGAATCAAGCATAACACACAGCATAACAGTACCTTAAGTCTTGACCAAAGCCCATGCCTGCAATATGCTTGGAAACCTGTGGTATAGACACGTTGTATTTCAAATCATGATATGACAGTCACCATAAACAGCATCTGAACATGTGACGTGAAGGCAAATAATTGATCTCGTTAGAAATGAAATTGTTGATTAAAGGATATGTGAATAGAATTTATACCAAATTCATTAAGATAAAGATATCATTGCAATTAGGGAAAACAGAACTGCATTGATTAGGACAGATTATGATAATTATTCATAACACTGTCATTTCACACTGGCACAGATATAAAACAGTCATACCAAAATAGCTTTTATCAAAGCATACAGGGACCAGACCTTTGAAAACAAACCGGAAATATTCATGTAAACGCTAATTACTCGAGGTTGGTCTTTCCTTTTTCATATTTCAGGATGTATAATTCAAATAAGATTTTCTACCCTTTATATATAGAATAT
>JAUUDZ010421065.1:0-14356 GCA_032361705.1 Panulirus versicolor | reverse complement strand
AATCCATTTGCTTTTCTAAGTATTTCTCACATACATTCTTCAAAGGAAACACCTGATCCACACATCCTCTACCACTTTTGAAACCACACTACTCTTCCCCAATCTGATGCTCTGTACATGCCTTCACCCTCTCAATCAATACCCTCCTATATAATTTCCCAGGATTTCTCAGGAAACCCTTTCAATCAATACCCTCCTATATAATTTCCCAGGATTTCTCAACCAACCTATGCCTCTGTAGTTTGAACACTCACCTTTATCCCCTTTGCCTTTGTACAGTGGTACTATGCATGCATTCTGCCATCCTCAGGCACTTCACCATGATCCATACATATATTGAATATCCTTACCAACCAATTAACAACACAGTCACCCCTTTTTTAATAAATTCTACTGCAGTACCATCCAAATCTGCCACCTTGCCAGATTTCATCATCCGCAAAGCTTTCACTACCTCTTCCCTCTTACAAAACCATTCCCCCTGATCCTCTCACTTTACACACCACCCTGACCAAAGCAGTCTATATCTGCAGTAAAAAGTGACTCTTGGAAGTATTCTAAAGTCAAAAATGCAGTGATGAATTGAGAGTTGTTTGGAAGTATTCTATGATTAATAATGCAGTGAAAAATTGACAGTTGTAAGTATTTAGAAACAGATAAACAAAGTCAACAAAATTTTACCAATAAGCTCATGGGTGTGAAGACAAAACGTGTTCAAGAATATCCAGGAAGCTGCGGCTGTGTCCAGCCACCTCAGTTGTGCAAAGGTATCAAACAGACACTGCCTTGGATGAGAGTTGTCTGTGTGGAGCTGTTTAGATTTGTATCAGAACTCAGTGATGGCAGAGCATCCTGACAAACCATGAGTGAGTGAGCATTATTATCATGATGTATCCATGAAAGAGTTTAGCATTTTATTCAAGCCACTGACCAGTGCTTTCTGTTACTTGCAGTATTTGTGCAATGTTGACTGCAGACAGAGCCAGTTTCAAATGCAGGTGTTGAAAGTCTCGTCCAGTAAAGTTATATTGTTTATGCTTATGCAGATTATTTCTGAGATCTTCTCTAGCCTCAGGAACATCTAAGAGAAGAACCAGAACTTGGTGTAATGCCGGTAATGAAGGATGCCACTTATGATAGTGTCAATCATTGACATCAGGACGATGAGTAAGAACAGTTTTGTTATAACTTTTGTTTATGTTATCATCAATACTGTCATCATTTTTTTCATTTTTTGTGACTTTGTATGTGAACTGTGATCCATCCATACATTGAAAATCCTTACTAACTTGTCAACAAACACAGTCACCCCCCTTTCTTAGAATGTCAACTATCCACTCCAGCTGCTTTCCCCATTCATCTCATCCAAGGCTTTCATCACTTCTCTTTGTACCAAACCATTTGCCATGACTCACTCACTTTGCACATCTCCCTGACCCTAAACACCCTACATCTTCCACCCTATCATCAGACAAAATCATCAGTCCTTTAGAGCCCTAATTCTATCACCTCTTCTCCTTATCTCTGCCTTTAACTACTTTCCCAATTGCCCCCTTCAGTGATATTTTCATATGTTCTGCAATTTTTTTCATGCTGTTAACTTCTTTCCAAAACATTTGCCTATCCTCCTCTCTCTTAACCACTTTTTCAGCCCCTCCACCATCCTCTTGACTTCCTCCAACTTTCTCTCATGTGTCTCCCAGTCACTAGCACTGCTTCCCTGGAAGAAAAATGCATACATGGAATGTTATCGTACATTCATGTTTTATCACAAGCTCCAAAATATGTAGGATTTCATGGATTTCACAAATTCTATAGTAATCATTCTAAAACACAAAATGATATAAAAAGCAACACTTAAGAATTCATGGATTTAGTATTCAACAGTTTCATTGTTTTTGATATAAGATATTTTACTTTTGTTATTTCCTTTACCTCTGTTCTCAAAAAGAGAAACACAATTTAAAGACTTCTTCCTTAAGCAAGTGGTATCCACATGACCTTTGCTTATGCCATGGATGCAAAGGAAAGCACTTATACACACACAAACTTTATCAACATGAATAGTCACAGAAAAATATTTGATGCTTTAAGCAGATCTAACTAGGAAACACAGATTTCCTTGCACACAGCAAGCAGATTTATCTCACTCCACATACTTTTGTGTGTTCTGCACTTGTAACAGTTTTGCCTTCATTTTCCTCCTCTTCCTCATATCTGTGATACTTAGTTGCACCAGATAGCGGTCCAAATGCTGCAGAGTCTGAGGTAGAACTTGATTCCATTTATAGATGCAATTTATCATTGACTGATAGCAAGAGAAACTTGTCTGAAAGTTTCCACATGCGGTACAAATGCTGATTGAACCAGCACCTATTCCCTTATGGAAGGTGCAGTGCAGTGATTGGCTGAGCATGGCCACATGATTATGATTCTGCTGTGTGACTAGAGCTTGGCCAGGAAAGCATTAATCACATTGTTTGATGAGGTAGTTATAATTTCATAAGGATATAAAGGTTTTTCAGTGTCTTTACGGTGTCTTGTTTTATATCAGACTCAGGATAGCCTTGGCTACATTTTTTGCCCATAGACTACATAACAATTTTTGTCGCAGTGAGATGCCTATGGAAGGCAATTCGTTGATTTTTTATTCACTGAAGGAGTCTCCCCTATATTCCTGCCCTATAATCTGGCTTCTTCACTTATTTCTTGTGTGATATTGTCAAATGCCTTATGACAATCCATGAATGCATCATCCACTTACCCATCTATTTTGTCCACAACAAAGCCCATTCAACATTTGTTATGCACTTTGTTATCCAAACCCATGTTGGCCCTCAACTAGGTAGGTTATTCTGTGTATAATCATCCATTTCCTTTTGTACTATCTTTTCCACATTTTTACCAGTCAGATCTGTGTAAGATACTCATTTATAGTTCATTGCAATTTTCCAGTCTCAGTCTTAAAGGTTGGCATGGTATTTGGTCTCTTCCTTTTTCATGGCACTAGATGGTCTTTCAGTGTTTTTTTTTCAGGCATTTCAGATGGCCTTAAAGTTTATCTGCATGCTCAGTGAGAACATATGGAGCAATCTCATCAGGTCCATGCTCCTGATATGGATCAGAATCCTTCAGCAGTTTGTTTATATATACTCTAACAATTCCATTGTTTCCCAAAATCTCCTGTTTCATTTCATTAATGTTATGGTTATGAGTATCTTCCACTGAAGATACTTTTGGGAACTTATTATAGCTCCTCACATATTTTCTCATATTTCTTAATGACCCTTCTCTATGAATCCTTTTAGCTACTTTTTAACCCTTGAACTGTAACATACACCATTTATCAGTGCATGATCATCTGTGACATGTGTCATCTCAGATGAGATTCCCTGTCACAGTTTCAAGAGCACATGAAGTGTATCATTCATAAAGATGAATACTCTACCTTGACAAAACAAAGATATGTAAGCAATCTATTTTTTGAATATATGATACATCTGCATGTATATCTTAAATTCAATAAGTTTTTGATATGTTTTTAAGAGTCTTTTTGCATGCCACATGTAGCATTCATTAATACATTCATAAACTTTATCACCTTTATCAACTTTATCACAGTGGAAAAACAGAGGTAGATTACAGGAATTATATTTTCAGTTTTCATACTTTTGCATTCATGACACTAATTTCATTATGATCTATGTTTTCAAGAGTATTTATTCTCCTGTTTCAATGCATACTGTGGTAATCATGCTTTATGTTTTCCAGTTGCTGTAGTTTAAGGGTTACATGGCAGTTTATTATTAATTGATTTATGAAAGTTTTGGTTTTTCTCATGCCTTGTACAGAGTGTATTTTCTATCAGTCTCTGATCCTCCTTCCTTGTCTTTACAATCCTCTGTCGTTGCTCCTTTGTGCCTTTCAAACATTGACAGCTTTTGTGGTGGCCATACCTTCTAAGTGTATCCATATTTTCTATAGCTTTTAAATGTCATGTATTAAACCACAGCCCTCTTTCTTCTGACTCTGCTTTATCAGTATAACCCAATGTACTAAATCTGTCAATATAGATTCCACAAAACCTTCCTTGATATCATTATGTACTCTGACTGTGGAATACCATTTCCCAACTTATTATCCCATTTTTTCTTCTTTTATTATATAACTTCATACAATTTCCACAACTAAGTCTCATCTTTAAGTCTAGTTTCCTTTCTCATCTTTGTATGATAAATTTCTGGCACTACTCAGTCACTTTTTCCAAGTGGGCAGTTATATCTGATATTTTGTTTCCATCTTTCCATGTATAAAAATAAGGTCTTGCATTGGTGGTTATAATCTTGTCTGACTCTAGTGTGCTCAGTAACATGGTGTTGGATAAAGTTTGTATCTTCATGGCTTTCTCCATGTAAACACATTCATTCCTAAGTACTTCCTATGTTAGTAAATGCTCCATTATTAGAATTTTACCATCTCAAGGAGGTGCATATCTTGATGCTGTCTGCGTCATTCTGATTTCAACTTTGCCATTTTTAGATGACTGCTATGGCTCAGTAAAATTCTTTGAAGGATTGTAAATTATCAACTGTTTAGATTTTTCCTGTTTCATTTATTCTTTATTTCTTTTCCCATCTTTGGAAGATAACATCAGGAAAAAACAAACAACAGCGTCATTTTTATTCATCCACTTTAAAGCTGTCATGTATAAAATACTGAAACCAGCAGACCTTACCATCTGCTGTTCCATGCTTTACCTTGACCAGTTCACATGCCTTTGTTCATTTCATTCCATTCCATTGCAATCACCCAACCACTTCTCTTCCTAATAGCATATGCACCTTACTGCATTCATTAGAAATTCTTCTACATGTATTCATAACACCTTCCAAAAGGCTTTTTCCAGGTTCAGATATCTCTATCTCTTCAAGTATTACTCATACAAAAATATGGTCTGGGCCTCACACTCTTTACTACTCCTGGTGAGACATTGCTCCTTCCCAATTACAGCTCTGTGCATGCCTTTACTCTTTTAATCACCACACTCTCATACACTTTATTGGGTATATTCAAAAGACTTATGCACCTGAAATATAAGCTTTCACTTTATCCTCCAGCATACACGTAAAGGCATGTTATATGTATTCCTCCTTCCAATCCTCAGGCATCTCACTTTGGGCCATACAAATGTTTTAAAAGCCTTATTAACCAATCAGCAGCATTGTTTCCATCTTTCTTACGGAACTCACCTGCAATCTTATACACTAACTCTTTGCTATGCCTCGTCTTACAT
Source organism: Panulirus versicolor (assembly GCA_032361705.1). Taxonomy (NCBI): domain Eukaryota; kingdom Metazoa; phylum Arthropoda; class Malacostraca; order Decapoda; family Palinuridae; genus Panulirus; species Panulirus versicolor. The sequence goes on along the minus strand of JAUUDZ010421065.1, from coordinate 9,063 downwards.
AAGGCTTTCACTTCCTCCTCTTTCATCAAAACATATGCTTGAATGCTCTCACAGTTTGCACCACCTTGTCCTGAATTCACTACATCTAACACATTTAGAAATCCTTCATTATACTCATTTCTTCACTTTATCATCCTTCTTTGCCTGTCTTCACTTGACTACCTGCATTTGGTCTCTAGTACTCCTCACACTATTCACCTTTCAAGATATTTCCTTACTATCTCTGAAGTTCACCTATACTCTTTCCTTTTATTTCTCATTTGTCCTCTCTCAGCTTCAATGCCGTTCTTTTGACCTCTTTTCACTTTCTCTGGACCTGCTCTTTTTTGTGTGCAGTTACAATCCAGACACCTCTCCTTTCACAAGTTTTTTTAACTTCATCATCCCACCACTTGCTACCCTTTCTCTCTTGCCAACATCACACTTTTCACATAGAGCATATTTCACCCACACATGTAAGTACTGCGACCCTAAATACCTTCCATTGCTCATCCACTCTCCTTATTCTAATTACTCTGTCTCTTTCTGTGTCACTCTTCTGTTCTTCCTCTTATGTCATGTGCAAATTGACCACCCACCAGTATTTCTAGATATTTCCACTTATCATTAAGAAGTCCAATTTTCATCTCTGCTGTATTCTTTTTCCTCCCTTACTGTCCTGTATCCCTTGATAAGTTTCATCCAAGAAACTTGAACAATACATGGTTCGGTTCTCTTCTTTTGATTTCAAAAGTTCAGCTTTATTCCATTAATTAGAAATCCAATAGTATTCATATAAGTACATTACTTCAACAGTTGTAGAGCTCAGTTAGGGTACTTTGTTTAAATATACTTGCATCTTTTGCATTTTTAGGTGAAGCTGTAAATGACTTTGGAAGATAAAGATATCATGTCTTGTTTAAAGAGTGGGCTTAGGTCCATTTATTTTTCTATTCAGCAAACCTTTTTCTCAGAGAATTTTGGTATGAACTGGGTCTCTATAGGATCTTGATCACATTCATCAATTGATTTTCCTAAGGAAGCAGTAGCAGTTGATCCTTGTCCAGCAGAAGTCAAAATTAGCCTTCCAAATTTTTGTCTCAACCATCACTTATTCTTTGTTTGGAAATGACATTAAACTTTCTCTCATCAAATGCCATCTTCTGTGAAATATGCATTCTGAAAGCAGTTGATTTGTTGGTCACCATTATGTGAAAAAGTCCTCTTAGAGGTGAAAAGGAAACAGTCTTTCAATTTAGGATTAAAATCTTAATCTGAAGTCATAGGCATCGGGTCTGACTATGGTTCCAGGTCTTGCTCTGAGGACTCTATAGAGAAGAATCATTGGCTTCTTGAGACCTGGACTGGGTAGGTACTCTTACCTGCTTAAACATAAACTCAAAATCCTTGTTCGCATCATACCTAAACTCTCTCATCTGGCTTAGAACTTCACACAAGGATTGGTTAGATGATGGAAGGTTGTGGGTCCCTCAGATCCCCAGTGTCTGTGTCTGATCCCTTCCTGCTCGAGAGACTATACATTAGATCTCCTTAACCCTAATTACTTCTTAAGGATGGGGGTCTTCGTTGATAGGTCCATTCGTGCTTGTCAGATGTTGTTTGCCTGTCTTTTAGAGTCTGTTCTGCTGAAAATTTAGGCAGTTTTTATCATGGAGATCTAGCCATAACAGATATTATAGTTTAATGGATTGCATTCTAACTTAGAAATAATGTAGAGGATGTTGGCATTTCATTGAAGACATGGCTACCTCTTCCTGATTGAGCTTATGCATCTGTCACTTGTACAGTTATGAGTCATAACTTCTAACAGTATGGAGGATGTCTCATTCCTGCTGACTTATGAGCACAAGACTTTTCAGGCTTGTTAGAAAAAATGCAAAAGGAATGGACACAAAGAACCACCAGACAGACCCACTGATGATGGCTATATAACACCTGGTTCTAGGAGATCTAAAATACTCCATGATTTCTCCTGACAAATCATGTTAGATGAGGTCATGACACTTAACTCTATACCCAAACAGAAACAACTTGAACAGCACTTGCCTCTGCTGTCCAGTCAGTCTGATGCATTGTTGCAGTAGACTTAATTGTTCTGTGATTATTTCATATGAGTTTGACAGTGGCATGAATACTGTAAACTGCATATCACCCTTGTGGGATTAATGGTGTAAAGTTTGTCTAAGATATTTTTTGGTTAGCAGGCACAAAACACTTAAATGTTTTGATGATGAAAATGATGTTTTTGAGAACTTTGAGTCTCTCTTTCATAGTTAGAGGACTGTATAGTCCATTAAACTTGAATTACTCTCAATACAAAACTAATATTTTGTCTCACCTGAAAGGAACTGGCTCTCTCCACTCTTCCATGTATTTGTAATTACTGGCATATGGGGAATGAGTTTTACACTCATAGTGCCCTATCTCTTGAACATTCCTAACTTTCATACAGTTTCTTAAATTTTTGTATGCTTTCTGCATTAACAATTCCATCCACCATTTGAATGAATTTTGATATTACTTGTTTTTTGTATATGTTGTATTTTTATCACAGAATGGCTTGCTTTCATTCATTACTTTCAATAGTGATCTTGCAGTTTGTTTGCTTCTCAGAACTGAGTTCAGTAACAAAAAGGCTTAAGTATTGCTGTGAACACTGAGCTGAATGTAGATTGATAGGGTCATCAGTATTAAAATGTTCTTGGTATTAATGTATCCTGAAAACTAGTTATTTATCTTCCATTTGGTAGCAGAACTCAGAGAAGAAAAGATACAATAAATGAGTATAAGATGCCACATGGCTTGTGTAGCATGTTAATTGCATATTTTCTTGTCTGAACTGGATACCGTACTTATATGAAAAAAAGTGACAAAGAATTGATTTCCCTTTTTGTTACAGACCTACTGAAAGCGTTGAAGCGGCTGTTCTCCAACAGGATTTGGACAGGGACCCTTTTTAATGCTACATTGTCGATTCTCGCTCTGTCAGGTTACTGGAGTTTTAAACCGAAGTACTTAGAAAACCAGTTCCGTAAGAGTGCTACTGAGGCCAACTATTACACAGGTAAGGCTAAACATGCCATGCTTTATCCCCTGTAGTCAATGAAAGAATGTAGTTTGTTAAGTTAATAAATGGCCTTACTTATAGGTGATGGATGAAATATATTTTTGCATCGCCTGTGTTTTGGGTAGTGGGATAGCAAGTCTAACCCAGGGAATTAGGCATCCCTGCCCTTTGGCAGCCATCAGAACTTGGGCTAGAAACCTTAAATCTGCATACCAGTAACTGATTCCCACAAAAGATGCATACCTTTCTGCAATTAATCCAGTCCATAGAAATGAGAAAGTTGATAATTATGGACATATAGATTTTTTGGTGGATCATTAAAAATCTTGTCTTTCATAACTCTTAAAGAAATGCTCTATAAGAATGCTGAACTGATACAGATGAAATCAGATTTGTACAGATCACATTATGAAACAAAATATGTTTATGATATGAATTTTTCCTCTGAGATTTGATTTTTAATTGCATGTCAAAAAATTATAATGATTTTAGCTCCAGTTAAAGGAAGATCACTATGCACTTATATAGATATTTTCCTAAAGGACTTTAGTTAAGGTCAGTAAGTATCCAGTGGGAATTTGAGCAAACTGTATCTGCTTTTGGTGCCAAGGCACTGCAAATACTTAACCTTAAATGTTGCATGTGAGCAGGATGAGTGCTGTGAATCATTTTGCAATTGGCTCCTGTCTTATCCTGTCAAAGGTAGGTTTATTTTCTTATTACATAAACTGTTTGTTGCCAGAAATAGATTTGACAAAAGATGGGACACTTTTTAGAAAATCATTTTAACAAAATTGCTATGAACTCTGACTGAAAAGTAACCCCCAAAACAGTAATTTTTCTCCACTGTTGTTTTTTCTGTGAGCATGAAAGATGCATTTTACTGTTAGGAAGGTCAGTACCTTCTAACCTCTGTCTTTCTAGTGGGGAACACCGACTTTCCCACCGATAACTATCCTTACAATCAGGTAGCAGCTGCTCGCTTATTTACGTCATGCACTAGGCCAGTCAGAGATGTCTTCAACCCATTGGCTCCCAGCCAATTATAACTCATATTCTTTTCGTCCATCCAGTGCCTTATCAAGGATTAAGGGGCCCTGGTTCCAGAATATTACATTATGGTCCCCTTGAAAAGGGGAGGAGTGCATTTATGAGGTATCCAAACTTTTGGGGTCTGGACTTACTTAAGAAAAAAACAGTTCCTCTCATTTTCAGGGCTGCCTGAGGCTACTGGTTCATGGCATAATGAAAGATAAATCAGGTTTTCTCATTTTCAAGCCCCTGAGAATACTAGGCCCAAGGGTCTCTCTCTCTCTCTCTCTCTCTCTCTCTCTCTCTCTCTCTCTCTCTCTCTCTCTCTCTCTCTCTCTCAAGCAGAGAATGTTTACTGTGCTCAAAGCCCTAGGATGGGATGTCTGATTGTGTGTGGATGAACCCCAGATGAAAAGAAAGGAGAGCTAGATAGTATGTTTGAGGAAAGGAACCTGGATGTTCTGGTTCTGAGTGAAACATAGCTAAAGGATAAAGGAGAGTAATGGTTTGGGGTGTCTTTGGACGAAATTCAAGAGCTGTGTGAAAGTGTAAAAGAGTGTAAGGATGTGAGGTCCAGACTGAATTGGGTAAAAATGAAAATTTATTACAAGCGGTGAACGATTATTAGTGCTTATGTACCTAACCATGAAAAGGAGGATGATGAGAAGCAAGTGCTTTAGGAGCAGCAGAGTGACTGGGCCAGAAGTTGGATGCAAGAGACCAGGAATTAGCAGTGGGTGATTTAAATGAGAAGGTGAGTACTGCAGCAGTTGAGGTATAATTGCGGGGCATTGGGTAATCACTAAAGTAAATGGAAATGGTGAACCGCTATTGTTGAGTTGTGTGCTGGGAAAGGCTGGTGAGTGGGAACACTAGGTTTGAAAAGAGGGACATACACAGGGGTACGCATGTGGAGAGGAAATATGGTCAATGGATATTATTTGATTACATACAAGATGATAGTTGTGCAAAAGAGAGACTCTTGGATATAAATGTGTTGAGAAAAGCAGCTGGTGGGATGTCTGATCTTTACCTGGAGGAGGTGAGAGTGAAGATTTGTTAAGTTTTTTGGAAGAGAGGATATGGGTTAGAAAAAAGTGATGAAATTAAGTGAGTCTGGACGAGAGACTTGTATGAAATGACATCAGGAGAGATTTAGTTTTGAATGGAAATAGGTTTGAGTAAATGAAACTAACAAAGTATAAGAGGAATGGGAGGTATTTAAAGAAGCATTGCCAGCATTTGCGAGAGAAGTCTCTAGTACACGTAAGGTGGGAAGTGGGCAGGTGCAAAATAGGTAGAGTGGTGGAATGACAAAGTAAAGTTGCTGGTGAAAGAGAAAAGAGAGATGCATGGGCAGTACTTATAGGGAAGGATTGCAAATGATTGGAAGAAGTGTAAGAGTAAGTATTAGGTGATCAAGAGGAAGATTCAAGGCTTGAAAAAGAGGGCAAATGACAGTTAAGGCAAGCAAGTATCAGAAAACTTCGGGGAGGATAAGGAGATGTTTTAGAAGGAAGTTGATAGTGTGAAAAAACAAGAGAACAAATTGGATCACTGGTAAAATTGGCAAATGGGGAAGTAGTAACATGTTTTGAGATGAAGAGGAAATGGAGTGAGTATTTTGAAGGATTCATGAATGTGTATGGTGATAAGGTTGCAGATGTAGGGTGTTTGATTTGGGAAGGTAAGTAAAGTGAGAGAGTCATGGAGAGTGGTTTGGTGAAGAGAGATGTGGTGAAAGCCTTGCATAAAATGGAATGTAGTAAGGCAGCTGGAGCAGATAGTATTGCAATTGAATTTCTTAAGAAAGGGGTTGACTGTGTTGTTGATTTGTTATCTATGATTTTCACTGTATATGTGGATCTAAGTGAGGTCCCTGAATTTAGGGAAAGGTACAAAGGTGAGGATTCGAACTACAGACATATATTTGCATGAGTGTACATGACTGTATGGGAGAGCAGTGATTTAGAACATCAGACTGGGACAGAACAGTGTGGTATCAGAAGGGCAGAGGATGTGTGGATCTGATGTTTGCTTTAAAGTGTTTAAAGAAAGGATATGTATATGGTATTTATGGATGGAGAAAGCATATGTTAGGGTTGATAGAAATGCCCCGTGGAAGGTCTTACAAATATATGGTGTGGGAGGAAAGCCGCTAGAAGCACTTAGAAATTTTTTCAGGGTTGTAGGGAATGTGCGTGAGTAAGAAGAGAAGAGAAAGAATGGTTCTAGTTGAAAATTGGTCTGTGGCAGGGTTTAATGATCTCAGTATGACTGTTTCATTTGCCTATGGTTGGAGGGGGGGCGAGGGAGATAAATGGAAGAGTCTTGCACAGAGGGACGAGTCTGCAGTCTTTCGGAGGTAAAGGGACCTGGGAAGTAAGACAGCTTTTGTTTGCTAATAGCACAGCATTAATGGTATATTTTAATAGGAAACTGCAAAAGTTGATGAATGATTTTAGGAGATAGTGTAAAAGGGGAAGATAAGAGTAACTGTGACGTAAAGCAAGAATATTAGGTATAGCAAGACAGGGGAAAAGGTTAGTTGGAATATGATTTGAATATAGAAAATTAGGAGGAAGTGAAGTGTTTTAGAAACCTAAGAGTGACAATGGCTGGAAATAGAACCTTGGAAGTGGAAGTGAGTCACAGGATAGGTGAAGGTGTCAGGGTTCTTGGAGCCTTAAGTAATGTGTGGAAATAAAGCCCATTATCTAGGTGGGTTAAAATGGGTATGTTTGAATCCCACTGATACTGTATGGATTTGAGATATGGGCTATGGATGAGGGTGTGCAAAGGAAGATGGATGTGTTGGAAACAAAATGTTTTAGGCCCATACGTGATGTAAGGTGGTTTTATTGGGTAAGTAATATAAGAGTATAAGAGAGTTGTGGTAATAAAAAGTGTGGTTGAGAGAGCTGAAGAGAGTGTGCTGAAATGGTTAGAACATATGGAGAGAATGAGGGAGGAGAGGTTGACAGAGAGGACATATGTGTCAGAAGTAGAGGGGACAAGGAAAAGGGGAGACCAAAATGGAGATGGAAGGATGGAGTGAAAAAGATTTTGAGCGATCGAGGCCAGAACATGCATATGATAAAGTGAGTTGAACAATATCATATACAGGAGTTGATATGCTGTCATTGAACTGAACCATGGCATGTGAAGTGGCCAGGAAACCATGGAAAGGTCCGTGAGGCCTGGTTGTGGACAGGAGGCTCTGGTTTCGTTGCATTGCTCATGACAGCTAGAGAATGGATATGAGCAAATATAGCCATTCTTTATCTCATCATGGTGGTATCTCACCAACAAGGGAAATGGCGAACACGTACGAAAAAATCTAAATTTTATCAATCTAATACATATTCACCATTATCCGCATTAGCAAGGTAGCGTCAAGAACAGATGACTGTGACTTAAGGAAAAAACCTTCACATGGCTCCCTTCTCTTTTGCTTCTTTTGGAAAAGTAAAACAGACGGAAAGGATTCCCAGCCCCCCTTGCTCCCATCCAATTTAATCGTCCTTTACTACATGTAGGGAATAAGTGGGCAATGTTCTTTTTTCCCTGTCCCAAGGATAGCATGCATATGTATATATACATATATATGTTTGAGGAAAGGAACCTGGATGTTTTGGCTCTGAGTGAAACGAAGCTCAAGGGCAAAGGGGAAGAGTGGTTTGGGAATGTCTTGGGAGTAAAGTCAGGGGTTAGTGAGAGGAAAAGAGCAAGGGAAGGAGAAGCACTGCTCCTGAAACAGGAGAGGTGGGAGTATGCAATAGAGTGCAAGAAAGTAAACTCTAGATTGACATGGGTAAAACTGAAAGCGGATGGAGAGAGATGGGTAATCATTGGTGCATATGCACCGAGGCATGAGAAGAAAGATCATGAGAGGCAAGTGTTTTGAGAGCAGCTGAGTGTGTTAGTAGTTTTGATGCACGAGACCGGGTTATACTGATGGATGATTTGAATGCAAAGGTGAGTAATGTGAAAGTTGAGGGAATAATTGGTGTACATGGGGTGCTGTGTTGTAAATGGAAATGGTGATGAGCTTGTAGATTTATGTGCTGAAAAAAAAAACTGGTGATTGTGAATACCTGGTTTAAAAGAGGGATATACATAAGTATACGTACGTAAGTAAGAAAGATGGCCAGAGAACGCTATTGGATTACGTGTTAATTGATAGGCGTGCGAAAGAGATAGTTTTGGACGTTAATGTGCTACGAGGTGCAGCTTGAGGGATGTCCAGTCATTATCTTGTGGAGGCGAAGGTGAAGATTTGTAGAGGTTTTCAGAAAAGAATAGAGAATGTTGGGATGAAGAGAGTAATGAGAGTGAGTGAGCTTGGGAAGGAGACTTGTGTGAGGAAGTATCAGGAGGGACTGAGTAGGGAATGGAAAAAGGTGAGAACAAAGGACGTAAGGGGACTGGGGAGGAATGGGATGTATTTAGGGAAGCTGTGATAGCTTTTGCAAAAGATGTTTGTGGCATGAGAAGCGTGGGCGTTGGACAGATTAGAAAGGGTATTAAGTGGTGGGATGAAGAAGTAAGATTATTAGTGAAAGAGAAGAGAGAGGCATTTAGACGATTTTTGCAGGGAAAAATGCAAATGACTGGGAGATGTATAAAGAAAGAGGCAGGAGGTCAAGAGAAAGGTACAAGAGGCGAAAAAGAGGGCAAATGAGAGTTAGGGTGAGAGAGTATCATTAAATTTTAGGGAGAATAAAGAGATGTTTTGGAAGGAGGTAAATAAATGCGTAAGACAAGGGAACAAATGGGAACATCAGTGAAGGGGTCTAATGGGGAGGTGATAACAAGTAGTGGTAATGTGAGAATGAGATGGAGTGAGTATTTTGAAGGTTTGTTGAATGTGTTTGATGATAGAGAGGCAGATATAGGGTGTTTTGGTCGAGGTGGTGTGCAAAGTGAGAGGGTTAGGGAAAATGATTTGGTAAACAGAGAAG
>JAUUDZ010421043.1:0-14360 GCA_032361705.1 Panulirus versicolor | reverse complement strand
GCATCTTTAAGGCTACACTACAATCAGAGAAGGGAAAAGATGGACTCAGAAGCTTTGGAGTGATATGTTCTCTGATCAGATTCTATTCCAATGATATAACCTCTCTGAAAGTTACTTTTCACTTGTGCCATGACAAGCACATAAAGTCTAGTAATGGCATGGAAAGACTATGCTAACATAAACAGATTTACGACATAATTTCACATGGGCATAAGTATAGACAATATGAAAGCAATGCAACAAACAAATATGAATTCTGATATGAACTAAAGCTCCCAGAACCCAACTCCAAGTGGTTATGCCATAAACAAGAACTTCAACAAAAATGTTTCATCAGTGGATGAAAAGAAGTACAGCTATGCTGAGGATCTTTCCACCCTAAAGAAGCCCACCTTATCCTGCTACTTGTAAAGTGTATTCATTAAGCTGTAAAAGCCCACTACAAGGGGTCTTGGGTTATATAAACTAACTAACTTAATGCTTGCAGTCCAAGAAAAAACTTATACAGTAAACTACCTGACGTCACTTGCCGATAAGCAAAGACTTTTTAGAAAATTCTTTTAATAAGTTGCATCAAATACTAGGTATGACATACAAAAAAATACAGCTGAAAATGTAAAATGAAAAAATAAATGAATCAGACACATTAACCAACAAATTCTATCTTAAAAATATATGCATTCTACAAAGTACCTGAGTATTCAGCATGTTCAATAAATTCCCCTTTACTGATAGCTTCCTCCATCTCCTCTCTTGTGACAAAATAATAGTGCTTGCCATGTTCCTCTCCCGGCCTTGGGAGGCGAGTGGTGTGGGATACAGAGAACCCAAAATGAGGTCCAAATTCTTCTAGTAGCTTCTTCAGAAGTGTGGATTTTCCAGCCCCTGCAGGTTAGTTATGTTTTTAAGAAAATTATTCATTAGAAAAAAAGACAGGTACAGATAAGAGAAATTCTTTTTTCACACAAATAATGTGTTCTGTCTGCTCATTGAGATGTTGTCTTCCAAGGAAGCATAGTGGCCCACCAGTACACAGTTCACTGCTCCACAATTCCTTCAAAAATGGAAGGCATAGCCCTACAAAACCAGAGGCACAACTAAATCTTAGTACTAATTCAAATGCACACTACCTAGCCCCAACAATATTTCCATCTGGCCATCATCCTGACCTACAGCACAGATGAACAGTGTGATAACCCCTTATCATACCAAAGTTTTCCTAACCTCTAATCCATATATCTGTCTATCACAGTGAATGCCAATCCAATTTCAAATGGGGCGAATCCGGTTCATGCAGCCACACACAAATGGCTAACCAATGGCCAAATTGTTGAATCCCAACATGAATTTCAACATAAATACCTGCATTACTTTCTTTTTCAACTTGTTCACCAAGATGATTTATAATGTTAAAAGTCTCCATTCACACTTCTACCTTCAAACACTAAATGTTTCCATTACACCTGATTATAAATCATTTGTGTAGCATCTTTATCAGATATATGTGAGGCCCTGATCAGTTCCCTCACTGCCTGTAACCGTTTCTACTTTGGTCTACTTTTTTCTTTATATCAAATATACATTTTTTCTCAACTATGCCTGCTTATGTTTACACCACAAGTGAAAAGTCACCCTCGGCAAAGCAGTATGATCGTCAGCTAATGAAAGGGAATACAATCAAATCAAAGAACTTTTTGCTCCTAAAGAGTTCACCGTTTTCCAGCTTCTCAATGCAATGCAGTCTCAAAGCCGCAATAGCCTTATAAAAGGGGTCCTGGGGCTACATATAATAACATAAGTGTTACCACATATGTTCTTGACCAACCTATCATCTATTATACAGTCTACATGGTGATATGACAGTAATGTAAAAAATTTTCATTTAAGCATCGTTTTAGCAATATCACCAAACCACATACCCTCTAATCTTAATTTTATACTATGTCTACCTTCCTAATCTGAACCATATTACTAAAGATATCCAATGCTACTGCTCTCATTTTTCACCTGTCCTGAGTTATATAAAAGTGTTTCATATCTTTACAAGTCTGCACAAGTACTCCTTTGTAGGAGCTTTTACACACTCAACACAATTACTTTATCTATTTACTATTTGTTTCAGTGTGCCTCCAATCTATCTCTCTTGTAAGACTTTACTCATAACTACGACTTTTATACTATAGTACTACCTTTATTGGACTTCACTCCCAAAAGCATATATGCATCCAAACCTCCAATTGTTTTCTGTAAGAAATTATGGACAGTAACTTACTTTAGCTTGGCTCCACCTCAAACCTGTTTGAGATTAAAACAATATCAACTGAGCATGTCTTTTTTCACTTAGTATGACAAAATAAACTATGCTATCAAAATTAATTTTGTTCATTAACAGTACCTGAGGGTCCACAAAGTACAAGTGGTCGGGGTGTCATTTTGTGAAGTGTGTGGGCCAAACGGAAACCAATGATACCTGCAAAAGTATGAGTTCCAAATGTAAGAGTTCAGTATGATTACAGAAGCCTAGTTAAAACATGAAATTACATCAAAAAGCTCTGCATAAATTCATTTCTATATAATGAAATCAGCAGTAATAAAACAATTACGTTAATATGATCAGCAATTTCTAAGATGATACTTCAGGCCAGTAGTTCTTTAATCTTGACAAGATGCAGCCTTGTATGATTTTGTTTCTTGCAGTGTGACCACCCAAAGATATACATATCGGAAGTTTCAAATTGAAAATTTCAAATATCAAGAAATAACAAATAAGTCAAAACTGCCATCTTAAAGGATGGCTTTGCCTTTCGTACAGGAATTTCAAACCTCACATCAGTTTAAGTTAGGGATGTCAACAGAGACAATACACAAAAATAATGAGATATTCCCCAGAAAAAAATAACTCCTTAAAGTGCATTAATCTGCGGGATATGGCCACAAGAAACACCCAGGTGGGCAGCTTCTTTTCCTTTACTCTTCAGCTTTAAAACTCTTTTGAATTTCATGTTTTTCTTAACATTTTTAACCTAAACCCTCTTAAAAATGCAAGGTTTGTGCTGGTGATGTACCAATACCTAATTGTAGCCAATACTGATGCTGGTTTTTAGTACCAATACTAATATCAACTGAAGTGAATACAATACTGACACTGGTTGTTAGTGCCCATATCTGAACCAATACTTTAAACAGAAAGATAATTCTTTTCTTATTCTTTTTTCAGTTCACTAATGATAAACAAATCATTTTGTGGTTCAATGTTCACCAGGCTATGTCACGTTAAGGTAAAAACATAGTAATAATTACAGAGATATTGTACTGTTTAATACCTATATTCAAATGTAAAGAAAAACATATCAATAATTACAAAGACACTGTACAGTATTGTAGCTATATTCAGATATAAAAATGGAAAATGATATGGTATATTGTTTATCAAAGAATACAGGCTACTTTAGTCATGAATAGAAATATCAAGAGATGAATAACTCCAAAAACTTTGATTTTTCTCCTAATCAGTTCCTTTTATCTTAGATTTGACACCTTATGCATAATAAAGTAAGAACACAGCTGACATATGTTGCATTAACCAAAACAAATGGACAAGTGCCATCATTTTTGAGCAGAAAGAAAAGAGTAATAAACTAAATAACACAGAATTTTATTGAATCATTTTCAAAGATACACCTAAAACTTTACATCCTTTTTTAAATACAAGCAATGGTAATTTCATGTAACCAATTAAATCATATAGATGTGTGCAAAAAATTCCAAAAATGCTGCATGGCAAAAAATAAAATTTTTTCTCAAATACCTCTGTAAAATTTCACATTTTTTTTCATTATCATTTATCATTCATTGTAAAGAATAAAGTATTGACTACATAAGCCAAAATCTTACTGGTACTGATACTGTAACAGTAAATCTGGCCAGTATCAACACATCACTACTCTCCACCTCCTCAAAATCAACTCTCCTCTTCTCCCATTTCTTATATCTTTCCTTTTTATACCTGCTCATTCCTCCCAGCTTAGTGAGGTGGTGTCAAGAGCAAATGAACAATGGCCTCAGATGCACACATCCACTTGCTAAAAATCTGGAAACCAAAGCCTATCAATAATGGCCAAGCTCTACACACTAATCTATGTTTTACTCAGTCCCATATGCCCTAATTCAACCCAGTGACAGCTTTTCGCTCCCCATATACTGCATCAATTTAATCCTATCAACCCCATGCAAGCGCCTTAAGCTCCTGAATGTTCAGGCTTCAATACTCCACATCCTAATTCTGCCATCATGACAAAATCTCATCATATGCATACCATATTCCTACCTCTTTCTCAATCTCCCTCCTCTCCTTCCTTCCTCTACTTCTGAAATGTAGATTCTCTTAGTCATTCTTCATTCATGCTCTCCACATACCAAAGCCACTTCGGCACACCCTGATATGTCCTCTCAATCAGACTGCTCTACCTACTACACACTTCTCTCACATGATCAACTCATCTCATACCACATGTTGTCCTCTGGCATTACATAGCTGATACATCCCCGTCTTACTTTCTTAAGCATTCAAGGCCTAAGAATCACATACAAACAAGACAGTAAGGATATCTATAGCTTTAAACAGAGGCATCTTAACACTGATAGGCACCTACCTCTTCCTCGAACTTCTTAATGTATCCAAGACCTTAACCCCCCTCTTCCATTCTATGACTGATTTCATCCCCATGGTTCCAACCACTCCCAGGTATAGTACCTAAAACACTCATTTTCTCCAGGACTTCCCCATTCAAACTGTCTTTTCCCTACACTGTCCCTTGGTATCTTCCCTTCGTTCATATTTGCTCTTCACTTCTCAAGTTTGGCCACCACAACTGCAGAAGCACAAAACTCTAACAGAGAAGGCCAAGAGGAAGGCTCAAAGATGGTATGAGAATTAAGAAAGCTAAGTTACAAAGAAAGGCTAGAGATCTTATATCTGCCAACCATGGATGAGAGAAGGGTGAAGCATGACTTGATCACAACCTTTAAGTTTCTAAAACAAACTGATACAGACAGTGAACAGTTCTTCAAAAGATGTACAGAGTAATCAATCAGAGGTCATGACATGAAATTAATCAAGGAACATTTTAAAAAGATATAAAGAAGTCAATTAATAGTATTAGAATGGTGGATGAATTCAGTACGATGACTGAGGACATGGTTAATGCAAAAAGCATACATAAATCTAAGAAGTTGTATAATAGTAAAGAATGTTCAAGAGATTGGGCAAACCAGTGTAAAGCTCCCTCCCCTTACAATACTAGTAGTACTTACAATGGTCCTCAAAGTTCCTCCGACCATCCTCTGAATTTCATACAAAAATTTTGGTGGAATATATTACACGTCCCCACTAACAGCAATCCCACATCCCTGAATTGCAGTTCTATTCTACAAACACATCAAGCCACATCTCATAGACAAGAGCAGCCTCATCCTGACCACTGTGAACGTCATTGATAAGCAGTTCGCCCTATTGTAAATTTTACCTTTATATTTCTTGAAACCAAGTCTTCATTTCTTACTCTATTTTTTGAACATTTGGCAAAAATCATTTTCCTCATACTCAATATCAATATAATTACCATAATTATCATCATTATTACAAATCTGACGTAAGCTGAGGTGTATATTTACATCAAGTTATGAAAGAGATGTGTAAAGACCACAGGCCACAAGTGTAAAACTCTGAGTACATAAATAGTAAAGTCAAAGTAAAATATGTAGCCCTAATCACAGTGTTTCATTAGTTTCACCACCCTAATTAAATTGGCTGATCGCTTATCAATAGCCAGGGTCGTTAAGGTATAACAACCAATCAGAAATTTGTGAACACCTTCAGGTGTCCAGGCATATTCTATTACTATGCATGCTGTCACAGTATATACAGGCCTCAATCACTTACTTAAACATCAAGAACTGATAAAGTTGGTCCAATAAATGGCAATTAAAGCCTGCACCAACTTACCAGTTACCAGCAAAGAATTTGCCCAGTATAATGGAGGACAAAAATCACAAACATTAATAACACCTATATAGCACTTAATTACTTCCTTTGGACTGTGTAAAATCCTCATGACCAATAATAAAACAAGCAAACGCAAACACAGAGGCTGCATGATGCACGATAACAATTTGGTTGACAACTCTTGGCAATTATCTAGTAACACGTAATTTGAATATGCCTTACCTAAAATACAACAAATATATACTTTATTTACCATATTATAAATATTATTATTATCTTACCATTATCATTATCATCATAATTATCATTATTATAATAAATGAAAAGTTATGATAGCAAATGGATATACACTCTCAAGATAATCTGTGAAGCAAAATAAATCAGAAATCATACAATATTACCTTTGATATGCAAGAGTGTATAATACATATAAAGACTGTTGTTGCTGCCAAGCATACTTAGCTGATATACAGATCATTATAAGTCATAAACAAGTGTATGTTAAAATGTGTATACAGTTAAGAGTCGGGAAGTAAATTACGTTAAATGTTCCCCCAACATGGTACAATGTTCCCCTGGCACTTTTAGAGGTTCAGCAATCCTGTCCAGAAGGAAGCCATGTAAGTAATGAGATGAACCACCTTCCCAAGGCAGCCTACAGACGGAACCAGACATGGCACACACTCACCTGTCCACAGTGACAGCAGATTGTGGAATGACCGCTCGAGCTCGCATGTCCCACCACCTGCTGTTACCTTGCTTCACCTCACCCTCCCCCATCCAAGAGGGAGAGTAATAACCACTCAACTGGGGAGGGTGGGGAGATGCGTGCAGGTCGCCTTAATTACAAGGAGCTGAGGATCAATAGCTGTTATTGACGTCTGTCAACCTCTCCCTCACCCACCTTCATCCCCGAGACTGAGTGTAAACGAATGTGGCCTTTTTTGCCTGTTTTCCTGGTGCTACCTCACTAAAGCAGTGGGTAGCCCCGATCACTCAAAATCGTTTTCACTCCATCCTTCCACCTCCAATTTGGTCTCCTGCTTCTCCTTGTTCCCTCCACCTTTGACACATATATCCTCTTTGTCAATCTTTCTTCACTCATTCTCTCCATACGTCCAAACCATTTCAACACACTCTTTTTATCATCACACATCTCTCTTACCCTTTCATTACTTACTCGATCAAACCACCTCACACCACATACTGTCCTCAAACATTTAATTTCCAACACATTTACCCTCCTCCTTACAACCCTGTCTATATCTATAGCCCATGCCTCACAATCATATAATATTGCTGGAACTACTATTCCTTCAAGCATACCCATTTTTGCTATCCAAGATAACGTTCTCGCCTCCCACACATTCTTCAACGCTACCAGAACCTTCACCCTCTTTCCCACCCTGTGACTCACTTCCGCTTCCGTGGTTCCATCTGGTGCTAAGTCCACTTCCAGAAATCTAAAACACACCCCCTTTCCCACCCTGTGACTCACTTCTGCTTCCATGGTTCCATCTGGTGCTAAGTCCACTTCCAGAAATCTAAAACTCCTCACTTCCTCCAGTCTTTCTCCATTCAAACTTACCTCCCAAATAACTTGTCCCTCAATCCTACTGAACCTAATAACCTTGCTCTTATTCACATTTACAGTATTCCTTGGCAGGAAGAGGTAGCAAAAACTGCTCCACAGACAGCAAGTTCCACTAAAGTCCAAAGTTTCAGTACAATACAGACAAATTTCTTAAAACATTTGAGATGCATTCTTAAAAATGTCCGTTAAGTGAGGAATCTGTTAAGAGGGGTCACTATAACATGGCGCCTAAGGAGATATGTTCCAGACACATACAATTCTTACATTAGTAAATGTTATAGAATGGCTTCCTTAGGTTACAGCAGGTTCTGCAGAGATCAAAATGGTGACTTGTATATGAAATTAAGATAATATTTATACATATACCATATACCATATGAAACTAATTACAATCAACACTCACCATTCTGTTGGAACTTGTTGTGTGGTTCACCAATGCTGATACACTCTGAAAGCACACCTGCACCTGACCCATCAAATCCTAGAAGTCATGGTTCCAAACTTACATTCAGATATAACATCCTACTGGCATGATAGGGATGGGAAACTTTGTAAAATACTAACCTTGACATACTAAGGTGTGATGTGCAAAAAACGAGACAGCACTTTAAGCATCCAGGGCCCAAGGCTCTTCAATGCCTTGCCTGCACTCATCAGAAACACCAAGTGATGCACAGCAGAGAAGTTTAAGAGTGCCTTGGACAAGAAGAACCTACAAAGTGTACCAGATCAGCCAGACTGCACAGGGTAGGGGAGCCTACAGGCTGCGGGTCAACCAAAGACCCAACCTAACAGTACGGGTCCAGCCTGAAGTGGGGGGTAGAACACCCATGAAGACTTCAACAGGAATTCACCAGTGTTGGCAAAACAAGCATACATTTATCTTTGAAAGCTTATCAGTAATTCTACCATATAACTATAAAACACTGATTATTCGAGTTATCAACGGAGAGCTGTAATGCAGGAAAATAACAAGTTTGCAGCCAAGGAGGAAGCAGTGTTCCTTTAGATGAAGTGGTGTTCCATGGGGAAACTGTGTTCCTTGGAGAGAGGCAGAATTCCTTAGCAGGAAGTGAAGGTGGTGTGCACTGCTTCACAAACACTAAAGTCCACCAAAGTGCAATTGTCTTTTAGCTTCAGAATAATTCTATATAATATCACAGAAGTCATATTGTGATGAAATTGGCATTCTAAAAGTGCCTACAATATATATGTAATGGTTTTGGTTCATGACCTAGCACAAAAGAGACCACCAGCAAACAATGTAATATTTCTTTTACTAACCATGATAACCCATGTGGGTGAAGATACTGTTGCATTTCTATCAATACACAGGTGAGAGATATGCACTGCTTCATCAATATCAGTAAAACAAAAATGTATCTATCAAATCCTGTGCAGTGACCCACTGTCATTCCACAAAGTGTCACCTTACTGATGGTGTCTTGACTTGGTGGCAGGTTACAGCATGTGACCTCACCTGACCTACTAATTCTCTGAGAAATGAGTTTGGTGGCCCAATCAACGCCTTCACCTGTTGCATCACTCCATGACACCCATACTCAATGCTCAGCAGTGGCACATCAAAAGCTGCCACCATAATTATTCCTTTAAACAGATAACCAGATCCCTTGCATGAGAAGAGCCATTCTTAAAAACCTCATCTCAGTCCAACGGCATAAAGAGAGGCCGGAACTTGCGTCATTTGGCTGTGACGTTTCCAATTCCTTTTTAGGAACAGCTTCTTCCAGACCGCCTTCATGACCAGATCTTCCTGCCTCTTATATACTCAGGGTATCACCACAGAAAGGCAGTCAAGCAGCAGACTTGCTCTAGACAAAAAATATACCAATCCAGTACCTGAAGTCTTGGCCATGTGACTCCAGAGACACACCACCTTTTGGGTGCTTCCTCCATCTTTAGAAGTCCCAACATTATTCCTGATGTTTCATCTTTCTAGCAGGTCTCCTTGTTTCATCTTTCTTGCAGGTTTCCTTGTGATGCTTCATCTCTGTAATCTACCTTTGGCATGGCTCACTTGAGACATTATCTTTGCTTGTCACAAGCAACAGCTGTGACAACAAGAGACCTACAGCTGTACTCACGGAACTCCTGCACAACCTGGCCACTGCCTCACATTCCAGGAGTCTCCAGCAACTCAAATATACTCAAGGAGCCATGATCTGTGCCACATCCACCTCCTACAGGAGCTCCATGTAGACTCAGCAGCCACACACTTCTCTCACATGCTCCTGCATCCTCTTGCATCCTCACCAGCATCGCAGGATCCCTGCTGAACCTCTCATATTACTCAACCTAACTCACATGACTACTCCATCACAATCCTGCACCTCCAGTAGTTCATTGCCCCTGGGCTATTCCACCTTAAGTACCGTATCAAATAAAGCACTGCTGTTGTTGATAATGTGTTTCTGTGTCCCTCACTTACACTACTCCAACAACCAATAGGATAACCTGCTAAGTCTGCATAAGACATTTACTTCTGCTGAATGACACTTGTTACCCCTATAATGAATTGGAAATAGGCCCACAACATGTATACAAACGTTTCAAATGATATAATTTGCTTACAATTGTAATTGGTTTAGTCTTATTATGTCCGAGTTTTATTGTTAAATCAATTAGAATCCCTCTATCAGTCAATTTAGTGTTCTTGGGCCTCAAAAAACTGAGGTTGACTTTTATATAGGCTATATTCATCAATAAATAAAGGATTCTTTGACCAAAAATCTTGGGTTCCCTGGTACCTGAGATTGCCAGTTTGTCTTTGAATGCTGACAGCAACACAAAGATATACATCAGTGGGTGTTCATGGGTTAACATTCATTACATCTGTCGGTGACTGTGTAGAGTGGTTTCTCAGTTAGAGAGGAGGTGCAAGTTGAGACCGAAAAAAAAAAAATCCACTAAAAGGTCAAGCAGACAAAGCTGGATGACTGGAACACAAAGTGTTACCTGACCTACCCAATATGGACTGGCAGGGATCTACATCGTCTAGAGCGATCTTCTGTGCAAGTTTGTCTAGGAGAAGTGATGGAGGAAGACTGTTGAAGGCATGTTCTCTTCGGCACTCATCAGATACATTGTCCCCCTGCAAAATAAAAGTGAAAATGGATCTAAGACTTGTTCCTTCTATATAAATAGTGGTTTGCCCTTTTTCAACTCTTAAAAATGTCCACAAGAATACCTGAAATAATGCCATGAAAACAATAAGTTCTTGGAACTACCCTAGGGAACCTTACAATTATATTTAAAAAGAGCAAGTCAAATAGTTTTATTTACAACAGCATACATAGCTTGCACTCTGGTCACAAACACAGGACATAACAAGGAGTCAAACAAAAAGTGTGAAATACTCTTCTAATAACAAAGGGATGGATGAAAAGCATAAACTAAGTAATGAAAATGTGAATACCCACAGTATGTAAAACTTTAAAAAGGTTCCATGAATGAGGAATTCCTTATACATTGTACAAATAGGTAATCACAATTACAAATGAGATCCAAGCCAAACACTTTGTTTTCCAATGAGAAAGAAATTGAACAACAAATGTACATCCTGACATTGTACAGAAACTTATAATGTTACTGATGTTAAAACAATATGAGAAGGAATCAAAGTAACCAAGAAGAAACACCAGATCACCAAAACATTACTGAAATACATTATAAATATCTCCTATCTGTTGTTATTAAGGTGGTGACAAGTGTACTGCCAATGAAAATTATAAGTGCAGGATTTATACCAGAAATATGAGTGGTAGAGGCAAGGAGGAGTACAAAGTATCAAAATTATAAGAAAATCATGTAAAACTATGATAAAGTTAGATGGGTGCTTTTAAAATCATACACTAAAGCATATGACAGACTTTTTTATACATGTCCACCATTTCCCAAATCAGAGAAGTAGCACCAGGAGCAGATGACAAAAGGCCACAGTCACTCACCCCCATTCTCAATCCACCACGTGCAATGCAACCAGGCTCCACAGACTTTTCTATGGTTCCTCCTGCTGAACATGCTCTGGTTCAGTCCACTGATAGCACATCGCCTCCTGTATACCACATCATTCCAATACACTCTATCCCGTGCACCACTTACACCCTTTTGCATGCTCAGGCCCCGAACGCTTAAAATAAACCCCTGCCAGTATGGTAATATAGGGCTGAGGGTATGACGTATGCAGCTGCTGTCATTGTCTTTCGGTAATTTTTTTGTAGACAGAATCTGTAACATAATATATTGTTGTGGAGGCAGGATAGCCTCTTGGACCACTCTTCGAAGCTGTACCGATGCCTCTGTCTGGACAGACAGTCAGAACAAAAGGTAGGGTTAGTAATAACAAAAGGCTTCGACTCTGTGTCGAAGCGCGTATTATGAACCTCAAGCGTGTTTTGAAGCAGACTTCCATCTGTGACTGTACGCTCACGTCTGTCTTTCTTGTCTATGCGTCTGTCTCTCTGTCTGTGCTCGCTAAGGTATAAACGGATCATCGTGAAGTGTGATTCTGCCTTAAATGACAACGTAGACAAAGACATCTCGTCAACCGTCGTCTGATTCGGCGTTCCCTTGTTGCATCACAGCGTCGAGGTCCTTCAAAGTCTCCCTTTGTGCTCAGCTTGAGTTCCGCGTTCGAGTCCTACTTGTCTATGAAGAATTCCACACTAGAAATATGTGAGAAACTGCCAGACATCCAAGCACGTGTTTACATTAGTTTGCATACTTAAAGTTAATTAATTTCGCTCATTCCTGAGAAAGTTGTACGATAAAAGGAACAATGGTATTATTCTTTCAGATTCAACAATGATTATTTCAGATTTTCGTCTTTTGATATTTTTGTATGTGTGTGTGTGTGTGTGTGTGTGTGTGTGTGTGTGCGTGTGTGTGTGCCATACACATCCGTCTCACTTTACGCCACGAGTTATTGTTTTGTACTGAAGTCATGTTTCGCATTACGTCGAACATTCATGTTCCAGATGATAGTTATCTTTTTCTGCCACATACGTTAGGTCTAAATCCCTTGACAGTGCTGCATTTGCTTCGGGTCCTATTTGTAAGTCAGCTGGCTCACCTCCTGTTATATCTTCCTGCCTGCTTTAACATCCCCTTTACACACCATTGCCAGTTTGTGTATTGAAGACGCCTCGGGAGTTTACAGTTCTTTATCAGCGATGGATTAGCCTCTCCCACGACCACGGCTGTTTGTGTAGTCTTAAAATCCCCGGTAGCTTAAATCTCTTCAGCTCTTGAGATTTAGCTGGTGATCTTGCTAGATCGTCTTCTTACATTGTTAAACGTAAAGAACCAGTGTCATCGATCTTGCAGAGTTCTTCATCTATGAATTGTGGGCTACATACGTGAATTGTTCTCTGAAACACAGAACGCTCCACTTTATTGTGTGTTTTCTGCGTTTTTATCTCGTTTCACGTGATTCTCGGTGACAACAGCTGAAGGACATTCCCGTTTGGTTAGACTCCAGAGGTCTCAGCAGTTTGAATTGATTCTGACGTCCCTTTAATCCGACCCAAGTTTCCGTTCCGAGTTGCTCATTAATCATATACAAGAGTGGTCGTGAGAGGATTGAGAATAAATCACCACAGTAAGCCATTGTTCATTGAAGTTTTCCTCTCAGAGGCACGATGTAGATATTAAGTTTCGTATTACAAGATATTCATTTCCACGTCACTCATCCAGCGTCAGACGACATCCATTGTTAGTACAAATTCTGTTCACAGTGTAGGATGCCTCAACCAACGCGAGGGCAATATGGCTCTCTGGGCTCCCATCCTCATAATCGTTTAGGAAGATACAACCAAACTCATCTTCGCTACACCCTCGATCGACCCAAATCCACTTCAAAGGCGTTTGACCTGATCCTTCTTACATGATCAGGTCATAGGCCCATTTTCACTACACCCTCATCCTCACTACACCCTCGCCGACCCAACAGCCCTATAGTGAAAATGCCTTTGGATCGAGTGCCGAAAAAAAGAAATACATCTTCACTATGCCATGGTTAAGAAACTGGCCTTTGGAAAAGAAGAAAAAAACAAAACAGCAATAAAAACAATTCATGTCCCTCTCTTTGCCTGGGGAAGACACAGTCATTCTGAGAGCAGTATTCTCACCTGAAGTGGTGCTTCCGCTTGAGCACCGTAGCAGATATACCAAGTTGAATGAAGACCGCGTAAAACTTGAGACCCCCACCACCAAGAAACAGATCTTCGCCCGGCGAAGAACCCGCCGCCCGGAATTCGTCATCGATCTCAGACTAGCTCATCGCTTGCTCCAATATTTAGCGAAAGTGTTAGGGAATATTTTGCGGGGATGGGGGTCTCTTACATCCCATGGCAGTTAATGACATGGCAAATAGACTGGCGGACGTCCTTCTCAAGCCTCCGGGCCTCACACACTCTCTTCGGATCGATCTTAATTTCAATTTCTAGTGGCTGACTGAAGACGGTTTTCGTAATTGCAACTGCAGAAGGTAATTCCATTTTCTAATCGTGATTATCCGATAGGGAAATGGCAGACAAAGACTCGAGGTTAATCAGTTTCATGATCATTCCTTCAGGAATCGTACCCAAGGTGAGTAAATCCTTCCCCCTGGACCTCGTCCACATGTTGAATCTTCCCTCACAGAATAAAAGAAGGCCGGCGCTTCTCGCTGGCACGATGGGTGTGGAAGTGTATGCGAGACACGAGAGAGAGAGAGAGAGAGAGAGAGAGAGAGAGAGAGAG
>JAUUDZ010421032.1:0-14360 GCA_032361705.1 Panulirus versicolor | reverse complement strand
TAGAGAAGTAGAGCATCATTACATACATAGATGAAATGGTCTAGTGTTTGTGAGGCTTTAGAGGCCAAGTCACGGGCGTGGAGAGAGAGAAAGAGAGAGAGAGAGACACACACACACACACTTACACACACGTCTGGTAGTGAAATAAGGATATCTACTTCCGTAGGATTTGTTGACAATCCTTCGTCGTGTGCGGAACAAGGTCTTCTTTGTGTCTTCCCGTGTGTCGGCTTCCGTCCCAGTCATTTGGTTAATGCTTCACAACCAACTTGCTGAGCTGTTTGTATAACTTTTGTTGTATAAGTAACCTATGTACTTATCCGAAAAGTGTAAGCAATAACGATAAAAAATGAAAAAGATATCTAGTACCTCTTCCCTCCTCATCCCTCTTCCATCCTCGTCCTTATTTTCCTCTTCCTCTTTTCCGCTACACATGAGCACCCTCGTGGGTAGTGGTCGGTGACTTATGTCACGCTGACAGAACCTACGTTGTAGGTCTGTTATCTACAAAGAAACGCCTTGTTAACTGCTAGATTCGGTTCTGGGTTAATAGGGCTTAACTAGCCCTACACTCTAACGCAGTTGTGCCAATTAGGTGCTAAACTACCCCCAAAACGACCATCATGAGGTAACGATCCCAACCAGGCCACTACCAAGCGATGATGGGGTCCGCTCGTACTCACAAACACACACAAACACACACACACACACACACACACACACACACACCACATGAACGAATCTCCAGCTAAATGTACATAGTTCCGGATGTGCACACATCCTGGCATGTAAGTTTTCTTTGCTGAATCTATAGTTACGTCGCGCATGTATACATGTTCTCTTCGTTCAGTATAGGCAGATTTATACATTTAACTATATCGTATGTAAACTTGAATGTGTAGATATAGATATGTACTATGCTGTCATCACGACATGTCTACAGAATTGTCCATTCATAGATTTAATACATTTATACATACACGATAACAATGAAGGGAAGGAAATAAAGTTCAGGATAATAAAAGAAGAAAAATATAGGATGAAAGAAGGCCTCTGCGTCAGCAACACTGTCAGTGTATAATTGAAACGAAAAAGTGAATATTTAAAGTCGACGTAAGGATTGCACACCGCCCACCTACTCACGCACTCCAAACACAGACACGAGACGTAAAGACGAGGGTCTTTACACTGTCACTGAAATTATCCGTAGCCATACGCAAGATTCTCTTCAGCAGCACATGAGATCAAGTCGATATATTTTGACCCTATGAATGCATCGGTACGACCTTTGAACACATGCCTCAGACCCTTGGTTTTTGACTCGACCCTTAAGGTCTCTGATAGGAATAATGTGGACTGATGAGAGGTTTCACACATGGGCCACTAGTGTGTAACGTTCTGGAGTTACTAGTGCGGGCAAAGTGTACTGTTGACAGGTTTCTAATGTGGATAATATGCATTATTGATAGGTTTTTGATACGGATAGTGCCCATTAGTAACAGGTTTCTAATATGGAGAGTAGGTATCATTAACAGGTTTTTCATATGAATTGGAATGTGCTGTTTTGAGGAATCTAATGCTGATAGTTAGTCTTCTCATGAGATTTACAATATAATTTACAGATTTCTAATATGGAGAGTGCATTTTTGAGTGGTTTCTATCATGGGTTGTGCGAATTTTTGACTTTCTTTTGATGTAGGTATTGTGCATTGCTCTGGGGATTCTACTGTGAATGGCGTTCATTACCAAGCATTTCGGACTTAGGACCGTGTAAACTGTAGGGTAGATGTCGCTAAAAAAGCTGCCAATATAGACGTATCGTGGTAGTAAGAGACATCTGGCACGGATTTGGTGAAATGCAATGAGATGTGTAAAGCAGATGGATGGTTGATGCCGGTAAGATGAAGGGGATGTGACTGCTGAATATAGTTGGTGGTCGGGTCACGATGGTGTAGGCAGGTAGTATGACACTAGGGGATGGGAAGAGTGTCTTCAACAGGCGCCGGGTGGGACTGCGTGAGATAGTTATAAGGGGATATGATGATAACATTGCCGTAGTGATAGCGCGAGGGATAGGAAGATAGCATGAGAGAGACAGGATGGTTGTGATGATAGTATGAGGGGGGAGAAAGGATACGATGATAGGGTAGGAAGGATTGCTAAACGGGGTGATAGTAGTAGCATGTGGAACAGGGAGAATAGCATGAGGGGCTTGTAGATAGCATGAGGTTAGAGAGGATAGGTAGGGAGTAGAGGGGGTAGCAACAAAAGGGGAGTGAACACGAGAGAGTGATCACGGCCATCTTGCCAGACGTGTTGAAACCGTCATGAATATCTCTTTAGGTTATATACAACGAGGGTGTTGGGTACTGAAACCTTAATGAGAACCGACTCCCAGGATTTACGCTCTTAAGATATAGGAATGAATTACCTTAGTAGGATATGACAGAGTGGGGAGACGGTGACACAGTACTACACGGAGTCATTTTTGCTGTAGCGAGTTGCTTGTCTGCGTCGCTGTACAGCATAGATAACAGAAAACTTTCCAGGTGATAAGATATTGCTCCTCATGAGAGTCAGTTCGGAGGTACTGTAAGAGTTTTCCTCTAAGCTACTCCTACCTCAGAATCTTAAAGAGATTCTTAAGATCTATCTGTGTCGTCAGTCTGATCTTTGTTGTGGTTCTCATTCTTGATAACGCAAGTTTAAGATAACCTGTCTGGCTCACGTATGTTACTAGAGTGTTGCCTGACCGGATGAAATTCCTTATCTATATCACCGATACAGCAGCAAGTTTCTGTTGTCACCGTTACAACAGCAAGTTTTCTATTATTCACACAGGATACAGTGCAATGTCGTACTTTTGGGAGGGATTAATATTTGTGTTATTCATTTCAACACAACACTGCGACCCTTACGCGTGCCGATACGACCCTTAGGATGACGGCGTGACGTTTGACATGACTCTTGATGGTCAGACCAAAGGCCAGGCTATCATATGTAAGTGCCCAAGGATCGCACACTGGTGTTCAAGGGTCGTATCATCGTGCTTCAGGGTTGTACCGTCGTACTCAAGGATCATACTTCGTGCTGAAGGGTTGTACCGTCGTGCTCAAGGATCGTACATCATGCTTAAGGGATGTACCGTCGTGCTCAAGGATCATACTTCATGCTGAAGGGTTGTACCGTCGTGCTCAAGGATCGTACATCATGCTGAAGGGTTGTACCGTCGTGCTCAAGGATCGTACATCATGCTCAAGGGCTGTACCCTCGTGCTCAAGGATCGTGCATTGTGCTTAAGGGTGGAACGTTTTAATCAAAGATCATACATCGTTCTCAAGGGTGTTACCGTCGTAATCAAGAATCATACTTCGTGCTGAAGGGTTGTACTGTCGTAATCAAGAATCGTACATTGTGTTCTCGGGTTGCGCCGTCGTGCTCAAGAGGCAGAATCTTACATATAGCGATAGACAATAAGTGAGACTCCAATTGCCATCCCTCATACTGAGAGTGGACAGTTGAACAGCTCATAGGTCGGGTTGTGTAGCCCCGGCCACCCTGGCGGGTCATCATGAATGCCCTGGTGATACAGGCCTCACGGGTAGCTCCGCCAGAGCCTCAAGGCATCAACCAGAGTACGAATGTTGTCACCGTGTATGTATTCATTACAAGGCATGAGTGAGTGCACTGGTTGTAGAGCCACGGTATTTGTATTCCGTACGAGGCATGAGTGAGAATACTGTTGTTAGAGCCAAAGTACTTGTACTATTGTACCTCAGGTACCAGTGTGTGTGTGTGTGGGGATGAGAGAAACAAAATGTACTTTAAGAGCGTAGTGTTGTGTCCGGCTGTCATTACTCCACTCTCGCACAGGAAATCTTAGACTGTATTTCTCGTGAATGAGCTTCTTTGGAAAAAGTTAGAAAAAAAAAGTTATTATTATAAGAATGTATAGCCCACACATCGCTTACGAGGTCAAGAGCAGAGATGTGATGCTTGATGCTGATTATGTCAGCGTTCACTTACGCCGCCAGCGACTATCTGTTGAGACCATCGTAGCTCCACTATTGAAGCCCATGGGGCGTCAGGTCACCAGGTCGTAACCCAGGAGTCATGAGAGGTCATATGGGCGGGGGCGGGTGGCTTGGAATTTGCTAGAGTGACCGTACGTGCTAGAGAGGCGGGGTTTGTACCGGGAGTGTGACGTGGCCACCTCCCATTGGCTCTTTTCCAAGCTGGGGTAATGCTCGGCTTGGGGGTGCAAGGGCGTCTTCATTCTGCAGTCGGCAGTCGCTTCAGTCACACGCACCAAACGCCCACCTCGCCCACAGGTAAGTCAACCCATCCGCTCCCTCGCACGGGGGGCTACGTGCCTACTGATTTTTCCCGCTTGCACTTTTTACCTCCCATCCTGTGATGGTGAGGAGAAACAGGTGCTCTTAGTACGCTGTCCTCCTACTGCTAAGAAGTAACCCCTCCTGCAGTCAATAACTGTATATATACATATATATAATTTTCAAAGTCGCTCTTGAGGCTCCCGGCCACGTACACGACGCCCGTGCCTGCTTTCCTTATCTGCTTTACTGTGCACCGGCCCGGGTTGCGACATGGCTCACGTTGTATTGCCAAACGCCTCTCACATAGTTTTTTTGATGATAAGTTACCAAAGGTTATCTATGAGTCTTCATACCATGACGCCCACATGTGGCCAGTGCGGTGTGGGTAGAAGGAAGCTTCCCCGTAACTATGGCAACGCTCGAGATGACTCCTAGCGGTCAAGTCTTGAACCACCGCCAACCTTCGGCAACTCAAGTAAATTTTTTCTCCAGGGCGAATAAGGAGAACGAGCCAATCAGTTTAAGAACAGATTAATCAGGGAGATTACTATATCTAGCCTTATCTAGAATAGATTACATTAGGTAGACCAACTTATAAACAAAAGTATATAAAGCCTCTCAGCCATTCGCATATTCCCTTACTCAAACAGTCCGAAATAACTTTTAAGTAGATAACAGTTAATGTAACCGAAGTATGATTAGAAATAAATTGTATGAAAGTACCTATATGCAAGTTAAGTTTTACAGTGTCATGTCCATCCTAGGAAAATTTTCATCAACCTCGTAAACACGGAAGTTGCGCTCGAAATGATGCAAATGTAAATGCTAGACAACAAAATGGCTCGGAAATCGATAGTTTGTAGCAAAATGATTTCGTGATAACATAAATTTTCCTTGTTGCCTACTCTTATGAGCTTACATATTACAGTGAATGCAAAAGTTATCGAAGTTTTTAACAGTTCCTGTGTTTTCGAACGCGAACGAATAGTATGGGACATACGAACACAGATTTCAAAACAAGGCTTTTGTTATGTTAATGTCTTTCTGTTAGCATCTTGAAATGGGTCGGAATCAGATCATTGCTCTTCACAAAAATCTTTTACTTGCACTGGAATTTAGTACATCTTTGTCAACCGGAGGCGATCGTCATATGATTAGTACAGTGTGAGAGTCAGCCGTCGGCTCAAGCACAGACGACGCAACGTTTCACTTCTAAGATTACTTCAAGTGTCGTGACCGGATGTAAGACATTTCCTGTATGTGCTTGATAAGGAAACGCACCCTGAACGTTTGGGAGATCTGTCAATCCTATCGGGCCACACCGACGTGACTTGAGACAAGTTTAGAAAAACTTCGCTTTCCCTAGTCGAACTTTCTTATCATATGTTGACCGGCCTGAATCTAGATTGGATCGCTAGTGATTGCTGAGACTTAGCTTTACGGGGTCATGGGACATGGATCCCAGGGTGTATTTCCTATGATGATTGTGTGTGTTTATCCATTTGTGTTCTACTTAGATTCGTTTGTGTGTGTGTGTGTGTGTGTGTGTGTGTGTGTGTGTGTGTCTATTTGATTATATATTTGTACTGTGCGAGGAGGTAGCCCTACACTCAAGGTGTCCCATCTCTTGTGTGCGTGTTTATGTATGATTACTATATGTGATTACATTTTCTGTGTTACGGGAGGAGAGTTTTACTTTCGTGTTGTCTCGATGTGTACCATGTCTTTATTCGCATATGTACTATGTCTGTATTCTCTTATGTAACATGTCTTTATTGTCTTATATACCATACCTTTATTCTCTTATGTACCATGTCTTTATTGTCTTATATACCATATCTTTATTCTCTTATGTACCATGTCTTTATTGTCTTATATACCATATCTTTATTCTCTTATGTAACATGTCTTTATTGTCTTATATACCATATCTTTATTCTCTTATGTACCATGTCTTTATTGTCTTATGCACCATGTCTTTATTCTCTTATGTACCATGTCTTTCCTCTCTTATGTGGATACACACATATATGTGTCCGAAACTACTAATTGCATTTTAGTGTTCGTAATTACCTGCTTGTGCTCACACTCGTTGGACCCCATCTCCTGAACATCTTTACTATCATATTACTTTTTAAATTGTATGTTATGCACTTTTGCAATTTCATCATTCAATTTATTCCTTTCATCCTTTACTCTTATAACATAATAGTTCACGTTTACATCTTGCTTAATTTCGTGGAATTTCCTCTGGTTATTCTATCCTTGCATCTTTCGAAGAACAATTTGCTGTTTGTGTCATTAAACTGGTTTGAAGACTTATAGGTTAGGATTAGGTCACCCCCACTATCTCAACTCTTAATCCTGGTGTCAGTTTTTGTTGATGTTGCCTTCCTCTGGACCTTCTCTGTTAGCTCTGAAGTGTTTGTTTAGGTGCATTGACCAAACTTGAGAAGTGTATTCTAATTTTGACTTAATGTGAGACATGAAGTTCCTTGAATATTTCCTTATCTATCTACTTGAATAATAATCTTATATTTGCAACAGACAGGCTGTCATCTTTACTATTTTCCTAACGTGGGACTTTGACGACAGGTTGGGGACGATGTCTACTCCAAAGTCTCTCTACTTTACATAGTGTATCGTGTGTTTGATTACTATTTGTGTATTTACGCCGCAAATCACACACACACACACACACACACACACACACACAGATACACGCACGATATAGTACTTAGCAAGGAATAAGCTACATCTTTCTGCTACTGAGAGAGACTTGGAAGTAAAAGTCTTCCCCAACCTGTCGGGGAGAGAGTTTTACACTCATGTTGTCTCGTCTGTTACCCTTGTATAAATGTACCATGTCTTTACATCTCTGTGTACATACACGTTCATCGGCCAGCCACGAGGCGGGGATGAACAACTGGTTCGGGTGTGGGTCGACTTCGACGCCCAGGATTCGAGCCTGTGCGAGTCAGCGTGTTTTTTGTGCATGTGTTCATAGGGCTATGAGGGCCTGTATGATGTTTTATGTATACGGTATTGAAGGTATTTAATGCAAGTATGGAATTAAACATAAGCATGTGTATGATGGTACACCACACGTACCAGACTGCGTCGCTGGCAGTCAGAATATCTTCCTCGTGATCAGAAATGCAGGAACCGAGGTCCTATCAGGTCACCCGCCAAGGGTCATTACTTGAGGCCATTCCTTTCCTGTCTGACTAAAGTGTGCGTGTACGACTGACTGGTTTTGTCATATGTGACTGTTTGACGCATAGAGATGTGTGACTGCTTGTGACTGTAGGCGTGTGGTTGGTTGTCGCTGTCACAAATAGCTGGCTTTTATAACTGTCACATGTATCTGTCTCTTCCATATGTAGACAAGGGATAGTTTTTCTTTGGCCATTTGTATTTACTCCTCTGCTATGTTTCTTTGTTGAAAATTATTGAGGAAGCATTACAAATCAACCCTCTTGAGTTGGAGGTCAGGATATTTGAGCACGAAAATACAATCCTTGGTGTGATGGTATGACCTTTAGTCTGGCCTTTAAGGGTCAGGTCTAAGGCTAAGCCATCATACGTAAGGATCGTACCGTCTTGCCTAGGATCGCACTGAATGTGTTAAGCTTGACCCTAGCAGGGTGTTAACGCCCGTAACCAGCTAAGCAGAGGTTGACGAACTTGACATCGATCTCGGAAGCCGACTCCAGCCTGGGTACGGGGCCATCCCTATGGCATCGGACCGGCGCTAATGGTCGTATAGGTCACTGGGCTGGCTCGGGTGTTGCATATAGAGGAAGTAAACCAACACTTTCGTCGTGTGTAAACAGTTTACCTTTACATCTCCATGGGCGACCCATCCTTGCCCCCCGGGGCTATATCCGGCGCGTTTATGCTACCGCCTTTCTGTCCTGAAGCTCAAGCTTTTCCTTAATGACCACGCTTAGGTGTGTTCACAGGTGACTGATGTAGTTACGGTTGTCACATGATTAGTATTCTTAATGACTGACGTATCTCATGTATGCTTTGCGAGGTTTAGACACATTTGACTGAAGAGTCCTGAAAGTATATATCCCATCATGATCTTCCATGAATTGTGTGATTTTGGAGCTCATGACAGTGTTTGGTTTGACTTTCATACTCCAGTACAGTCCAGCCAACTCCCCAACATGGTTACATAGATTTCTAAGTTATTACAGTTACCTTGCCCACATGGTAGGGTAATCTTCCATGTTATTACAGCCACCTCTCCCACATGGTCGTGTAAGTTTGTAACTCTCCCGCATGATAGTGCAAGTTTCTAAGTCATTACAGCCACCTCTCCCACATATGCTAGCTGTTTTGGGGGGTTCAATCTGTTATCACTTAATGACCCCGTTGTCCGATTATGTTATCTGCGTGCAACCAGGATTTGTGATCTCGGTCCTCACATTACGCTAGTGGATCTCTGGAATCTCTCATGCATTCCACATGATCTGTCTGTTGTAATGTGGCATCAGCCGTGCCCTCCACATAGGCTGCCTGTTATGTTGGTGCATGTTTGGCAACCGTCATGCCTTCCGCATGGTCTGCCTGTTACGGTAATGGACGTCTGGCACCCACCATGCCTTCCACGTGGTCTCTCTGTTGTGATGGTGGATATTGGCACCCCTCATGCCATTCACATGGTCTGTTGTGGTCGTAGATGTTTGTCACCCGTCATGCCTTCCACATGGTCTGTCTGTTGTGGCAATGATTGTTTGGCGTCCGTCATGCCTTCCACGTGGTCTGTCTGTTGTGACAATGGTTGTTTGGCGTCTGTCATGCCTTCCACATGGTCTGTCTGTTGTGGTAGTGGATGTTTGTCACCCGTCATGCCTTCCACGTGGTCTGTCTGTTGTGACAATGGTTGTCTGGCACCCGTCATGCCTTCCACATGGTCTGTCTGTTGTAGCAGTGAATGTTTGGCACCCGTCATGCCATCCGCAGTGGTTTCCTGTTGTCGTATTTAACTTTTAGTTTCTATGTCTTCCCGCGAATGTGTCGCCTCACAGTCTGATGTGGTAGGGTACTGGATGCATGATGGGCACACTGTCACCACGTAGTATGTTTGTCTTGGCAGTGAATGCATGGTGCCTAGAATATCGACCACGTAATCCTTACGTCAAGTGAGCGAATGTTTGGGTCGGTAGTAACGTCACTTACGATGTTTACAAATTACGACATTTGTCTCTTGTTTTTTCCATCAGATATGTTTAGCAGTTCTCTTTGGTGACATGTTTACAATATATATATATATATATATATAGTCACGGATTCATATCTGCAATGAATTTATGAAAGGGATGTGAAACAAATACTTTTAGACTATTTACTTTACCTACCTTGACAGTGAACATTTTGATAGAATACTGTGTACCTTTTTAGAATAAAAGATAAGTGTGTTCATTTATAGTGTAAGCGTACGCAAAGCGTAGTAGTGTGAGAGTCTTAGTGACTTAGAACTGGATGTTGTACCCTGTGACCGCACATGGCAGTGTGTCAGCTTAAAGCAGGAGATACATGTAGACACGAACTGGCACGCGCCATGCGGGTGCCGGTGCTTCTCGCCGCCACCACCCCAACACATCGATTGTGCAACAGTCAGCTGACTGGCCACCTTTTGCCCTAGGGGGAGGGACGGGGAGGGGTGATGTGCTCGTGTGTGCACCATCTTTTTCGGGTTGTTTTGTCGATGTTTTCACACTGCTACGCCTTTAATCATCCGTAGTGTTACAACATGGCTGGCTCCGCAGGTGCTATATTCTTCTTGTAGGGTACAATTGATTCTGATTCTCGTTGGCTATTTATTTCATCCTCTTGAGCTCGACGGTATGGCGCTCGAGTACGATTTTAAGACCCTTGAGCACGATGGTACCATCCTTGGGTGTGATAGATTGACCTTTGACTGGATCCTTAAGGGTAAGGTCAGGGGCGGAAGCCATCATACCCAAGAAAGGTACCATCGTGTTTAAGGGTTATACAGTTGTCCTTATGGGTTATACTTTCGAGCTAAAGGGTTGTGCTCAAGCGTTATTTCATCTTGCGTTATGGTTATACCTTTTTGCTTAAGGGTTATACCGCTATACTCTAGGGTTACACCGTTATGCTCAAGGGTTAGAACGTCATACCCAAGATTTATATTGTCATGTGCTCAGGGTTTTGCCGTTGTGTTCAATTGTTATATTGTCGTGCTTAAGGGCTATACCGTCTGTTCAAGGGTTATATCGTCGTCATCAAGGGTTATACCGCCGTCGTGTTCAAGGGTTATACCGTAGTGCTCAAAGGTTATGCCCTCGTTTTCAAAGGTTTAGATGCTCGTGTTCTTCTTCAGAGCTATACAAGCTCCCGGGTTGGGCATTGAGAGCACAGTGACTTCCCCGCCGTGAGTATAAAAACTGAAATTGAGTCGAGTAAGATGAAACCTTAACGATCCTTTTCAGGGAAAACATGACTGTTGGCTTTCCCATCAAAGGGTTCATAGAGGGGGAAGGGAGGAGGGTGTTCGTGGTGGAAGAGCGAGGACGATGGTGAAGAGTAGGAGGGGAGAGGGTGGCTTGGTGCTGCTGCTGGTCGTGCTGATGGTGATAGTCTTGTGGGTTGGTGGTGCTGGTAATACTGCTCTTATGTGTGGGTGGTGCTGTGGGTGGGTCGTGTTGATGGTGGTGCTAGAGCTGGTTAAGTGCTAATGGTGGTGCTGGGTGCGGTTAGGTGCTGTGGTATTTAGGGTGGCTGCGTGCTGGCTGTGGTGCTGGGGGTGTCTGGGTGCTGGTGCTTGGGGTGGCTGGGTATTGGAGGTGGGTCGTGTTGGTGGTGGTGCTTGGGGTGGCTAGGTGCTAGGGGTGGCTGGGTGCTGGGGGTGGTGCTGGGGGCGGTAGTGGAGGTGAGGTGTTTGGACCCAGTGTTTACCTTTGGACTAGACAATGCGGGTCCAGTTACCACAGGCCTCGTGCTCCTCCCTTCCGCCCTACTTCCTCTTGGGAAAGAGTTCATGCACTCTACCGCGCTCTACAATATCCGCACAGCGGTAGACAGCTCAAGGGTTTACTAAGTTTATTTTTGAATTACTTAGGAAGAAAACCAAGATAGCATATCAAATTTCTACTTTCATTCTGTCTGTGTGTTTGATTTTTTTTTTGTCATTAGTTCATAAGAAACGTGTATGTTATAGATATATTAAGGTTTTACATGCGACATAAGAATATATAGTATTATTTTTCTAATGTTTCCTCAAGGCTTATACATAGTATGCAGGCAAGATAAGAAGTTACCGCATGCATGTGGAGTGCTAAAGATAGTATGACAATGTAATGTGTACATCCTGGAGAAGGGAAGGTGTTGGGCCGTGTAAAGGGAAGGTGTAGGGCCGTGTGTGTAAATGTGAGGAAACAATTACCCTTCTGATTTTAACAAGAAGGGTGTTTGAAAATATCAACAGGAACAGAATAAGGTCGTAAGTTAGGCTGTATTCCATCACAGGTTCCAAGTTGTGCGTGAATATGAATTATATATCTATGAATCAAACTATGATTCCTTTTTGAATCTTCGATGATGTAGATATTAATGAAACGTAACCCATATATGATAAGGTACCATATGTTCCAGGGTGGAGATTGAGTTACCATCTTGTTATGTGTTGTTACGTCCTATTTCAGGTCATACAGCACGAGAGTTCATGGCTTGTTTGCTGGGACGGGTGCGTATCGATTATGCGGACCAGTCCGAGGCTAAGGAAGTTCAGGGAAGCTGTATAGAAGGGCAGAGGCTGGGAGGGATGCTTGTGTACATTCTATTGAGAGAGAGTGAGAGCGTGCGAAGAAAAGTTTTTATGTAGGTGTTGGGTAATGGGGATACACATGAAAAGGTAAATGCAAGGATTGGCGTGAATTAAGAGAGGGGAAATAACTATCATGAATCATCAAGGAAGTAACGGTAGAAATCCAGTATATTGAAAGATGAAAACTTTAGACAAATGTAGATAAGATTAGAGATATCATGAAGAACACTATCTCTGTCGGAGGTTGTTACCCTTTTCCTCTAAGGGCGTGTGATGTCTTACCCTCGAATACAATAGGATACCTCCGTGACCTCCAGGAAGACCTGGCTGGGTTGCTATACCCGTCTTCACAAGTAACTTTATTGATGTCATTGGAGGTAAGGGTCGTGGAATATGTATGAGAATATCGAAACGGTCACTTATAGGAAAATGAGGTAAAGACTTTGCCTTTATAGTTTATCTATTTGTGTTATAACCATCCTCTGTGGGTTAGTCGTTATACTTACTTGACACAGAAATTTTTGCTGGATCTCACAAAGACAGTTAGGGATCCAGTTGGGTTTAGCAACTCTTACACGTGAGGACATCTAGACAGTGAATGAATGAATGAATGAATTGACTTATTTACGTAAGACTGACATAGCAGGACACACTGTCATACAGAGCACTGGTTATTCTGGGCAAACGACGCTTAGCTTTGCATGGTAACTACAAAGGTTTCGCTCCTGCCACTCTGACTTCTTCAAGCTGACTAACATACGAAGCTGGCATGCGACCTTTTAAGGAAGATGGATTTGGACGCTGGAACTATCGGATGATGATGTAAACTAATCACTGCAAGATATTCATCTTATCCAGCAAGGTTGGTCACATGTCTAGTTCAGTAGTTTCTGGCTCTGTCGCCTTCCTTCACTGGAAGCCCAGATGGGTTGATCTACGTGGTCAACAAGAGTATGATTATTTAGGTTAGCCAGTGATGGGTTATGTGATGGCACTCACTTTCTTCTCTGAGGCGTTCATGGTTTTGGGGATAAATGACCAGCGCCGGTAGCCTTAGGAATTTCGGTTTGTCAATCACATAATGGGAAGACGAGAAACGTGAGGCCCAAGGGTAATTACTTATGATTAACCGACTGGACAGCTGGGTCAGTATTGACTTGGTTATTAATCTATTGCATTTTTGCTGGCAAAGTGTATGCCTGCTGATCTTTCCAGTATTCAGATAATGGAGGAGATTTGTTACAAGGTGAATGAATGGTTGAATATGGCCAGTCTTCCTGTGCTTAACGACTTCATTCGGTCAGTGCATACAAACAGTGAGAAAAAGGGAGACAGTTTTTGGTTTTATGGGCTGGGCATCTGATCCTCACTCTTTGCAATTCATTGGTGAGTCTTTAACTTGAATATCCTGTTTAGTTTAGGTCACCCTACTTGAAAAAGAAAACGTAAGTATAACAGGAGTGCCGCCGCGAGCTACCAAGACGGTTCTGTGTCTGTATGACATCTATGAAAGTCGTCTAGACGACATTAACTTGGCTGGGAAGAGGGAATGGTAAGAGGAGATTTGATACAGGTATTCAATGCCATCAAAGGTATCGACATCCTTAATCTGAACAGCCATTTAAGACTAAGTCAGCTTGATACCCCAACAGTAATGGGTACAAACTCGTGGATGAGCGTTTTGCTTCGAATGAGACAAAACTCTTTATTATCTTCTTCATCAGGATTTATGACTGGACAATGGAAGCTTCATTCACTTTACTGTATTAAGGAAATTTAATTGGTTTTTTGTTGCTCCTCAAAAACACACACAGTGCGAAAATATGCTGATGGTCACAAGATTTTTATTTATTTTTTTTCTTAGCCTCAGTGAAGTCTGTTTATGTGACGAGTGCTTGTGTAGCGCAAGGACGAACTAAAAGTTGATTGTTGCGTGATTAGAATATTGAGCGTGAATTCTTTATTTACTACTCAGCTCTTGACTGTGTAGAACACAACGGTGCCACTTGAGCACTATGGCACGACGCTTGAGAACGAAGGTGTAGCCTTTGAGCACGACGTTACAACCCTTCGATAGGATGTTAGGGGAGGGGGCAAGGAATTGTGGAGGAGGTGAGGGAGGGTGTGGAAAGGCAGAAGGAAAAAAAAAATGTGGAGGAACAGGAAAGGATGTAAAATGCAGGGGAGGGTGTGGTGAGGCAGAGGAGGTGGTGTAGGGCAAG
>JAUUDZ010421021.1:0-14360 GCA_032361705.1 Panulirus versicolor | reverse complement strand
GTGGCGGGGTGGCGATGGGAATGAATAAAGGCAGACAGTATGAATTATGTACATGTGTATATATGTATATGTCTGTGAGTGTATATATATATGTATACATTGAGATGTATAGGTATGTATATTGGTGTGTGTGGACATGTATGTATATGCATGCGTAAGTGGGTGGGTTGGGCCATTCTTTCGTCTGTTTCCTTGCGCTACCTCATTAACGCGGGAGACAGCGACAAACCAAATTAAATAATAAAAACAAATAATAAATATAGGTATATGTTGAAATGTATAGGTATGTACATGTGCATGTGTAGAGATGTATGTATATACATGTGTATGTGGGTGGGTTTGGCCATTCTTTCGTCTGTTTCCTTGTGCTACCTCGCTAACACAGGAGACAGCGACAAAGGATAATAAATATAAATAAAGTCTTTCTAAACAAAACCTCATATCTATCTTTTTTTATAAGATCTGAGCCACCTCCCAAATTGGATCCAGCTTTAAAACTGATTAGCTTATCATTCTAATTCTTACATGCATGCAAAATTATCATGTCAGTATATTCTGTATTCTACGCGCTGCATCTTCTTAGCACTCTTCCTACCAGCTGTTGCGCAAGAAAGGAAAGATGGCTGGGCAGATGCCCTTAGCTTTACCATCCTGTCTCCATCTAAAATTGGTCATGATATTATCACTGTTCTCCAGCAAATAACCTTGTCATGAATCATCAAATCCCATTCTCTACCCTTCACAAGAATCCCATGCAAATCTATCCGGTTCTTTTCCAGCAATAGGGACACTAATTCTCTAAAACAATAACAGTCACATACCAATGGTGCAATGTGCCAACTATGTTAATCATCAGACTTTTTCTACTAATTCTCAAAGTAATTTTCATTTAGAAAACTGAAAATTCAGAATTGTAAGGAATTTTTTCAAAAATTAAGTTAATACTTGCAGAAACGTTTCCTGCTGAGAACTTATCACATAAAACCTTTTTACCATAAATAATACCAAAAACAGAAAGTACTTTTGCAGTTGAATACAGGAATTACAAGCAAATTTGAAAAAAAAAGCTTTTTGTAATGTATATCAATTGCAAAAACTAAGTGAAATTCATCAAGAAAATCAAGTTTTCCCTCTAAAAATTCTTAAAGATACCAAGA
Organism: Panulirus versicolor; assembly: GCA_032361705.1. Classification (NCBI taxonomy): domain Eukaryota; kingdom Metazoa; phylum Arthropoda; class Malacostraca; order Decapoda; family Palinuridae; genus Panulirus; species Panulirus versicolor. Next base: position 13,203 of record JAUUDZ010421021.1, on the reverse strand, counting down.
ATGCATCTTTCAACTGTCAATAGCATTATAGAATACTTCATAAAATCAGTTTCTATTCACTGAATTTGTCTGATAACTCAGTTTCTTTCATTAAAAACTTTTGTATATTGTATCATTCCTGATATTTGAGAATTAATTCAGTAAAAAATGATTTTTGTCTAGCACATATTAATTTTGAAGACACTTATTCCATTTCACTTTCAAAATATTCTTCTATTGCTAGTGTAATTACATACTTTACCAAAATCACTTTCCATTATTTTGGAAACTAATTCTCTTTTATAAGAAACCGTCATACTATTAATAAGGTCAACATTTAGTTTAGTCCATTCAGAATTCAATCTAATACATCATATCCTTATAGACAACTGTACATTTTACTTTATGAAAAACATTTGAACACTGCATCATATTGATGCATTAAAGTATTAAAAATCATGAATAACTGAACTTCTTATCTAATGTAAGAACAATGGCATGTTGGGTGTGTCATCCATGAGCCAGAGCTAAGACTGTGATGATCCTTACCTATGAAGTGTTTCTGAGTAGTTGAGTTGGCCATAAGTGGATGGGGCCTCAGGGGAAGATTTGACACTCTCTTGACCTTTCTGGACCTAAAAGAGTCAAGGCCACTATAAACCTACTTAACATGCTTGGTATTTAAAGAGAAGACTTCACACTAGTCACAGGAAGGGTTCACGCATTGATGCATTTAGTTGCAATCTTGGAGCATTTAGAAATTTTCCTCCAAATGCAGTAGGTAAAATTCCTTAGAACAAATCTGTCTGGTGCAAAATCTATGAGTGATCCCTTCCCAGCCCCTTTATACTGTCACAGTACCTCTGCATGGTTTCATTGTAGTTCAGCTTGCTGTAGCTGGATGGAGTAGAAGTGGAGGGGTTGGATTCATAGCAACGGTCATCCTGATGAGGGGAAATCTCTCCCATAACGACTGAGCCTTGGTCCTGATTGGTGGGAAACTATGGCCACGTCAGATATCTCTAAAATATCCCACTATTTAAGCCCAGCAATTTGATAGCTTCTAACACAAAGCTTAAATAGTAACTTCATTATACCAGGCTTGTGTCAGCCCAGATATAAAAACTAATAACAAATCATCAAACTAAGTTAATCTGTTCCGTGCCACAAATGCATATTTTGTAGGTAAGAGCATTAAGTTATTTTGGGCTCAAGTTATAATCTAAAACTCATTGTGTTTGATGAATCTGCACGTTTCTACATCTTAATGAAAACCCACGATATATTCCTAACCTTAAAATCTATTTAACAGCAATCATCAACAATTTATGATGAATTCTACTAAATTATTAATAAACTCAAACAGTACCCATAACTTTCATAAATTAGTCCAATGCAAACGTGACAAAAAATACATTATATGACATTTCTGGTCATACACTAAAGTGACATATTTCTTATATGTAATATATGATCCTTAACAAAAAAATAAAAAACTGGAGTTCTACCAGCATGTTCCTACCCATAATATGGACAAAAAGTGATCACTGTTTACCATAATAAAGAACAATTAATAACAAATTCATCCACATTTTGCTTCTGTGACAAGCTACAATACAACACAACTAATATTATTGCAGCATCATTTACTGCACTCTCATTCTTTCTGATGTACTGCAAGAAAAGTCTACCTTATCAAATCAATTTGTTTTACATGACACGTGTAAACCTTTTTCAATCAAATTTCTTCAGTTTGGCACTTGACATAAAAACAACAGCCAAAAATTACAGCAGTTCCCTAGATGAATATAAACAATCAAATAAATGCATAAAATCAGGCCAAATGATAAATCAAATATCAAACTGTAATGCTGCAACAACAACAAGGTGAAGAGATTTCTACCTGGCACATAACAAAATACTAAAGTTGGAATAGTGTGTATTGAATTATATCAACCACACAAAACACAGAGTAGGAGAAGTAAAAGGATTAGTAACAATGATATGTCTCTGCATCCTTACTCCTCACAGTGAAGATTGTTTTCCTTACATTCAGACAAAGTTATCTGTTATTCATTCTTCTACACCTTCTTACCCAGACTTTTGTTTTCCATTCCTTTTCTTTTACTTCATACTTTTTCAATCACTTACTGGATGCTTCCCAAGCTGAGAACTTCCAATATCTTTTGCTTTCACCTTCATGCAATGCAAGCACTCATCAACTACTCCACTTATGAGACAACAAATTCAATATGGAGAACTCTTTGACATATGTTATGAGTACTGATATGAGGCTTTGCAAGTTTGTTTGTGGAGCAGAACTGTGAGAAACAAGGGTATTTCTCACTGAAAGAAAATATAAACTATAAATATGCTACAGTAAATATTGTCAAATTTTGATTACCCACTTTAGTGACTATAGCACAAAAAAAAAAGAAATCAAAATTTTGCCTTACAACTGCAACAGATTGGAACACTAGAAAAGTGTTCCATGCAATTGCCTGCAGTGCAGCATTGTTACTGGGAGTCAAATAAGTTAAATAAATTTTCAGGAAAATATCAAAAACATCTCTACTTAGTTCCATAGCCAAAGGTGGAAATTCATTCAAGTTATAAGCCTTGTAAAGTTTCATAAGGGACATAACTCACACAAAAATCAAAGCTATAGTTATGGGTCTTATAACTTGAGATACTGGAAAACAATTACTTAAAAAATAAAAATACAGTGTGATGTGTCTGACCCGATCCTTCTGGGTTCGGTTTCATGAATCTTCACCAAAACGGAATGCAACTCCCAATAACAGAGGCACAGACAGATCACTAATGGCTAGATAATGGATGATGAACTGAAAGATGAAATATGGGCAAATGATGAATGACAGTATGAAAGGTGACAACTGGACAAATAATGATGGCAATGGACAAAGCAGTCTTTTAGGTGTCTGCATTGCTATACAGGCAACTCAAAATTGTAGAGAATTACAATGCAGTACATGTCAAAGTGGGTGGTTCTGGTATCCAATACACCAGGATTTGTATTTTACACCTTCAAATACCTGTTTTCCATCCTTTATATAAAATCTTCCTTTCATAAAGTGACTGAAGTCCACTGTTTGGGCACCTAATTAAACTTATATAATTAATCATTTGTCTTCTCTATGCCAGTCTTTCATCCTCTACTACACCATCAATCATACACTGCATTGCTCCAATGTGCTCTATCCCCTGCATCCCTCACACCCTCCATATGTGCACACATAATTCATTCTCTTTCTCTTAGTAGTCTTCTCATATATTCTTCATAACAACCAGCTGATCTTCACATCCACTCCTAAAGTCACAATGCTCCTCCTTAATTAAATTTTGTTTACATATCACCATCCTCTCAATCACCATATACCTTCCCAGGAATATTCATCAGTCTTATTCCTTTGTAATTCAGACATTCGGGCACTTTTAATGAATTCTGCCTATTCTTAGCCACACCTTGAACAATACAAGTATTCATGAGCCTAACTAACTAACCAATAACATCAACCTCTTTCTGAGAAACTTAGCAACAACCCCAACCACTCCTGCCATAATTCATCTTATGCATGGTTTTCATGACTTTCTTTTGGCCTTACCATTTGCTAGAACTCTCTCACTTTGTAAGTCACCATGACCCAAACAAATCATTCTTCCACCATATCATCTAACACATTACTGACCCTCAAAAGACTTACTCCATCCCTTTTTCATTTCTTTCTTTGCTACCACATCCCCATTTGCTCCCCATAGTGTTGTTCCCATTTGTTCTCTTATTCTCCTCACTCTATCTACCTTCTTCAAAAGTGTTTTCTTATTCTCTCTTGAGTTCATCAATAATATCTCACCCCATCTCTTAATTGCCTTTTTCTTCTGCTCTTGTACTTTCCTTAACTTGCTGACACTTTCTCTTGCATCAATAATATTTCCTTTACACTTGTTCGCCATTTCCCACCTTAGTAAGGTAGTGCAGAAGAAAGATAACTGAGCTGTATGAAAAAAAAACACTTAGCCCCTTCCTTTATTCATTCTTTTTGGAGATTAATAATACAGGGGAGCTGGACTTCCAATTCTCTACTCCTGCCTCTCTTAGTTACCTTGTTCCACATCCAGGAGATACATAGTTAGAATTCTTTCTCCCCAATCCTAAGGGACAATTCTTTTTCCATACCTGTTCACTATTTCTCACTGTAATGATGCTATGCCAAAAACAGACAAATACAGTGGCCTCATTTACTTGCATCCACTCTCTATCTGTTATGTAAAATGTATTGAAATCATAGCCCAACATACACAGCCAAGCTCCACGGACCAATCCACAGTTTCCCCTAACCACTTCACATGCCCTGGCTCAACCCACTAACAGCATGTCATCCCCTGTATACAACACAGTCTAATGAATTCTATCTAATCTTATCCTCTTGAATGTCCAAACCCCAATTCCCTAAAGCCTCTTTCATTTCAACCTCCCATCTCCTCAGTCTTTCCCTCCCTCTTTCTCCCTCCAATTCAAAGTCATCGCTCATCCTTGCCACACCACTTCAGAATATCCAGATTAGCTCTCTCAAACATAATACACTTCTACCCATCACTCTCTGTATCCACCCTCTTCTCTTCTTTTGCATTCATAACCTAAGACTTACATTCATACAACACTGCTGGGGCAACTATACCTACTATACTTTAACCACTTCATCCACACACTCCTCACTGCAATCAGGATCTTAACCAACTTCCTGCCCTATGGCTTATCACAGCTCCATGGTTCAATGCAATACTAAGTTCATACTCAGATATTTAAAACTCTCCACTTCCTCCAAGTCTTGACCATTTAGGCTCACTTTTATACCATCCTGTCTCATCTGGCAACACTAAATTACCTAATTTTTGTTTGCATTCACTCTAAACTTTCACTAATTCCCCTCAACTTTGTCACCCACATCTGAAATTTCTCCCTTGAGTCTGCCATCAAAGCCACTACACCTGTAAACAAGTGATTAACCTCCCATGACCTTAACCCAAGTATGCTGAGGACTTGCCCCTCACTCTAAGGCACTTGCATTCACCTCTCACATCACTATGATGACATCACACATCCTTGACAAAGGCCCAATTTTACAAAGAAATACTCATCCTCCTCCCTTCATAGTCGGACACATGCCTTACCGTCAAAGTAAAAATTCCTCACTGCATTTAATAACTTCCTATTTACATAACGTATTCATGTAAATTCAACTTGGTGTCTCTGTCAACCCTGTCATATGCTTCTACGGATTCATAATTTACACAAACAATCACCCTTTTCTCCAAATATTTCTTACACTTATTCTTTAGAGCAAAATCCCTGGGGACAGAGAAGATAATTGCCAACATATATTCTACCTTGAAAATGACTACAGGGGAGGGACAAGGTGCAGCAAATCCTCCCCATCTGTTCAGTATTCTCAATTTACAAGAGGAGAAATAGAGGAAAGTGCCAAGAAAAGATTTTTCCTCTCAACTCTCAATCATCTGTTCCTGACACTACTGCCATGAAAAAGTGAACAGGTATGAAAAAACAAAAAATTAAACCTTAATAACAACATTCTTTTAGTAACACTTCATATACTTACAGAGTTGGGATGAGTGGGTCCTAACAACACATTAACAGGATGATGGCTTCTCATTTTCTGCTGTGATGCTGTTCGCACTGCAGGACCATTCTCATTCTTTTCCATGCTGTCTAGTTGGTCTACAATAGAGCTCATCATATGAGCCAGTGTTCTCCTTCTCATTTCTTGAGGCTCTTTACTTGGATCCTTGTATATGGCAACTGGCTGTAAAGAAAGAACAAGAAGCTAGAACCAACCAGAAATAGGAAGCATAAATAAAAACATGGCTAAGACCAAAAGAAAAATGGAAAGTTCATGCAGGCTTTAAATATAAACAACACATGTACATAATTACCAGTTCCCATTCAGGTTAAAAAGTTTTTAAGTTTAAAATATCTAAAAAACTTATAAGGTTGCTATTGACATTAAATAATTTTCAATTAACCAGACAATCTATCTTACCTCAGCCAATAATTCTATTATCTCATTTTGCACTTTCTGTGCTTCCTTTAAGACTTCTTCTGAAAATGGAGGAACAACCTTATCAGCTGGATCTAAGAATATTGCAATGTCACTGGGACCCTGTAATAAAAAAAAATATTTAATTGGACTGAGCATGAGAAATCATAACATATGTCAAAACCCAAAAGTATATGTATCCTGAGACATGAAGATCTCTTCACTCTAAACAAAGTCTCTTCTAAAACCATTATCTGCATTCAATTCACTTAAATAAAACTATCTTTCATTAAAATCTACTAGGAGAATGAAAACATTTTCTCCTGTATATACAAATTACATCCTAAATCTCAAAGTGATAGCCAGCAATAATTACTTTATAATAAATATGAAATAAGCTACTATTAACTCACCTTTAACACTCTATGTTGGCCAATAATTGAATCAACTCTTTTTGTCCATGGATTGACAAAACATAACCATTCTGTCTGTAGAGTAACATAACTGCCATTGAAGGTACGAAATCTATAAGGTTTACTCCTGTGAGGTTTTCCCTGTTCCCTCACCACTGAAATAGACAATGCACTTTCTGTCAAAAATCAAAATCAAGCAAAAACTGTGCTATAACATATATTCATAAATGAATTTTGCAATCTAATTGATTACTGACTAACTATTCATCACCAAATGAAAAATCCACCTAGTTAATGGTATAAAATCTACTTGTACAGGATTGTTACATAAATGATGCAGCCTGCTTAAAGGGTCTAGGATGGATTTCTTTATGCTGAAATTCTGATCCTTTCATAATGTAATTGTTATGTGAAAACAAGTTTTGTAACACTCATGAAAAGAATCAATACTATATAATATGTAAGTCATTTGTATTCTTAATTAAGGTTTTCGCTAATATGTTATGACATTAGCAAACCTGTCATTATTCTTACATGAACGACCATTACATAAAATCTAAACAAAAGAGATCATCATTCCCGGACTTACTGGTTACTAGGACTTCTCAATTCCGGTGCAGAATATTAAAAAATAACTAAACAGATTTCCACGTGCCATGTAAAATTATTAGAATTTACTCCGACCCTCCACATGAAGGCATTTTAAGCCTACATAATTCCACTCACTGCTCTTAGATTTAATGTCAACCAAAGTATTATACTGAAAAAATATTAAGTTCATTAAGTTCATTGGCAACTTTACCTCCACACATTACAGAAATCATTCAAATAAATGAAAAAGTCTCCCACACAACTAATCAATTTCTGTAACTGATTACACATTTGGAGATTAAACTGGTCAATAAATGATTTTCAGCTGAAATTTCTCATGGGTAACCCAAAGAATGTCAATGTGAGAAATAAAAAATAAATAAATATATAAGATTATGCATACTTCCCTTTACTCTGAGGACACTACTCTTCATTACCTACACAAGTGAATGACCTACCAAAAGGACTGGTCTCATAACTGAATCTGTTTGTGGATGATGTACAGGTTACAAGAAGTAAAGGATGATCAGAATTGCACCAACTTAAATAAAAGCTTGAACAAGTTCCAAAATTGGTTTGATATATGGATGATGAAACCCAATTCAAGTAAAGGCAAACTCATCAATGCAGGACAGTGAAAAAGAAATCTGAAAGCAAATATAATCTAGCAGGAAACAAGCTACAGGCATCTGAGCATGAGTGAGACTGTTGGTTGAAAATGCATCTAACCAACCAATCTCCAGGAAAACTGGAGAGGAGATAAAATGTTCTGGTGACTACATTCTTTATGATGGGCTTCAGTTAACTGAAATATGATATGAAAACTTGATAGCTCTATTAAAGCTAAACAAAAAGTAAACAGAATTCTCTCCCTAACAAGAAGCTGCTAAGACAATTGCTGATATCAAATGGTAAAAGTATCCAATCACAGGAGGGTTGCCACTACCTTTAATCAAGTCCTAATTACAAAAGTTCTCCAACATAGTCTCAAAATGAACATTAAATATTAAATGAACTATCACCAAATAACAGGATTAAGTAATTCAACTCATTCATTCAAGATATTAAAGAAAATCCACAAAAAATCAAGCAACTAGATGGTGTGATTACAAAACAATATAACATGATTATGTAAGCCCAACATTATATAAAAACAAGGGTTTATCTTTTTTTTTTAAACTTTAAGTTTTATGAAAATATTCAAAAAGCCCAATCACCTTGGAATAGGAAGTACTCACAAGCATCAACCAAATACATTACTCACTCCTTGTCCAGAGACAAAAGATTTCAAATGACTCAAAACCAGCTAAAGACACATATAAGATTCTCTGGTGCTTTAAATGTACTCAAGTTAAATTTTGGTTACAAACAGAAGTAATTCATAAATGTCCCAACAAATAAACAAAAAATCCTCAAATCTAAATAAGAAGAAATTTTACTGGTATTCTATGGGCAAGGTCCTTCCATGAAAGACAAAAACTCTGATTAACCTGTCATCTCCAATACACAATCAAGCCTAGTTTGTGTCCCTCAAGGTTGCCTAAGTATATAAAGTAAAGGACACTACCTACACTCATGTGGCATACTGGAGAAAAGGATAGAAGAATATCTGAATGAATGAAGAGAAAATTGATAAAGTCAGCACCAAATAAATATGTGATGGATGATCAGAGTGAAATACTTCACAAGGGACCAGTTGAATAAGTACATAGAGAAATTTCGATGACTGAGATGCTTCAAGGATGTTCTACATGGACAAGACTACCGACAAGTAAAAACAGTCATCAATTATTGAATTACTGATTTAAGAAATAATGAAAATAATGATTCATTAAATGAGGTAACCCAAATATACAAAAACCATTTGAAAAATATGTGAATAAAGGGAAGAAAATTGGGATATAACATATTTTGTTTTTTTAAAATATGGAACCATTTTGTGTACTAGCAAATCAACTTCAGAGTGCAAAAGGAAAATTATTTGATCTAACTAACTCTTTGAATAAAACAAAATCATTCTTTACTAAATATCACATTCCAAAATAACAAATGTATAATTACCCTCTTCGTAAACAGATTTCAGAAGTGGCAGGTCCTCTGGGTGGTAACATTCAAAGACAGAATTTCCTGTGAGGTCCTGCGGTAAATGACCCAGGTAGGGGATGGCCTCAGGATCATACTCTGAGAAGTTGCATGATGCAGAGTGTCGAATGCTAAAGCTACCCATTGCTGGTGTCTCTTCAGGTACTGGCAAGTAAAGAATTATCCAAGTTAAAGCTGTTCTATTATAGTTTTATGATACAAATCAACAAGAAACAAGGAACTCTGTGCAATCAATTTCAACCCTGAATAAACTATGGCAACTGATTTTGATAAAAAAAAAAAAATCAGTCTTTTCAAATTACTGTGAAATTGATAAAATTCAGCATCTCAGAAAAGTATAATACTTTTAACAAATTCAGCAGTCTTCAGAACTATGTCATCCAAACCACACCTAGGAAAACAAGGATTTTTTTCGATGGGTGGCTTCCCATTCACCTTTCCATCCGCAGCAACTAACCACTACATATCTTTTTTTTTTTTTTTGACAACTGTACGATGTGCAACAAATAACTGGCTCCCTGCTTATGGACATATATCCATACCCTGAGTGCTCCTAGACTCCACTTGCAAGTGGTAGCATCATTAGTCACCTTCAACGAGGCAGTATTGCCATCATAGGACAGAAAGGAGTGTGGCCCTTATATCTCAAAGGAGCCCATCTCACCCTGCTCCCACATGGGGTGGAGCCCTGAAGCAGTAAGAGCTCCCAAAAAGGTTCTGAGGTTGCATAAGTGACTAACTATCTATGTTTTGTTACATTACGAAAATGTCACCGATGCCTTTCTAAATAAATCATCCAGGAAGTCAACACAATAATTCATTCTAAATAAATCATTCATAAAGTCAACACAATAATTCAAAGTAAATTGTACGCTATAAAATTAAGGTGTGTTAAAATGACTGACAAAACATATACACACAGTAAAGATTCAATCAGCATAAATCAACCACCCTTCCAACCCCTCTTAAACTATATTCTACCAAACATTCACACATCTGAAACAATCATCTCTCGGTTATGTAAAAAATATAATCTCTTGTCTGTATTCTACACATCATGCACCCCTCAATCAATGCAAACACATGCTCATTACATCATAAAACCCTTCATGCACAAGATTCAACTTCAATGCTGAAGAAAACACTTGATCATCAAGTATCCTGCACTCACCCCACAATTAGGAACCAAATGTCACCATACATTTTGATCTATGGTTTTACCCCATGAACATGGCCTAGCTTTCTGAGTGTTGCAAAAGCTCTAAAGATGGGGATCCAGGGCAGGAAGGTAAGTTATGATATTCATTCAAATAATATAATGGATCAAATGCATGCAAAAATACAACTTTTGTGGGAATCAGTTTTAAAGAACAAGGATCCTCAACTACAACCTTGCAGCTTGCATAAAAGGATCCTCACCTACAACCTTGCAGCTTGCATAAAGGGATCCTCACCTACAACCTTGCAGCTTGCATTAGTTAATATGCTGCTGCATTTTGTCTTACATGAAGAATTGAAGGACTAACTATAAGGCATATATCAATGCATTATCAATAAATCGTAAGTGGTAACATGAATTATCAGAAGCCATCAAAAGACATGGTTAAAATATGTTAGCTAGCTAAAAATACAATGGCCTTCAAGAACAGTAACCAAGCTTAGAAGGTCCAAAAATCTCTAAGTCAGATTCTAAGGCTACTTACCTGTGTAAACGCTCTTTATGGGAATGACTTCTATTAGCAGAAGAGAGGAGTTGGGTCCATAAGTTGATGCAGTCTCATCTGTACATGTGGCATCATGGAATTTCAAATTCATCTTGCATGGCTTATAGTGAGTGCGCTTATTGCGAACTCCATACCCCGATGTCTTCAGGCCATGGTATACTCTCATCCGACAAAAAAATGATTTACCATAATTATCTGTAAAACCAAATATCTTCTTAAAATCACATTATCACAATAATATATATGTAAAGTACATTTCATGTACTACGTTGCTAATTATCTGACATACTGTGAGGTAATGGTATTAAATTGCTGACCTTGCTTAAAAACTTCATCAGAATCATCAGAACTGTTGATAACTATTTATCTATCAATCTATATCTCAGACTCTCATTACTTTTGTGAACTCCCTCAAGGGGGTGGTCAATGCAATAAGTCTCCATAACAGGTGAACTTCAGTCCTGCTATTGATAAAATGTACAAGAAAACTAAAGAGACTCAAAATGGAAGTTTTATGGGCTTAAATCATCTACCTTTAACAAAAGCACTTATGAAGAATATGACTATGTTGCAAGTTTTAAGGAATAAATACTAATCTAAATCAAATTCAAGAGAATCAATATAAAACCCTGAAGAACCCTGTGTGTGAAAAGCATACAATCCTTACCAATGAAAATGTTACATCAAACTCTGCAATGACATAATTGCACACGTCTACTTCAAATTATGGAAAAAAAATTGAAAATACTAAAATATGGAAAAGATAGTATACATTAAATTTGGACTGTTGGGTGTTAAGTGTATACAATATCTACAATTACAATGTGGCTAAAAATCTATTCTATTCAATTTACAAGAACATTAACAACTACCAACCAGTCCACTGCACAAGTAAATTAAAAAAAAAATTAAACTCCCATGACCATTTTCATGTCATAACCCTTCCTACATGACACTCCAATTGATAATCATATGTGGAAATGTGTTGGGAGGAGATACACATTAAGTGAGGGGGGTTAAACGCATCTGGAGGTGTCCAATCCCCTCTGTTCTTCTTCATTTCATCCTATACCAATGAGTCAAATTAGATGATGACGGTCAAGAAATGTAGAAACATACAAGAAATGAATACACATAAGATGGGGGATTCAACCCCACCTGAGGGGTCCACTCCAAACCCCTGACCTTCTTCATGCCATCCCATATCACTGTGTTAAGTAAGGTGCTGGGTGACAAATGTGGAACATGTCAGGAAGGGATTACAGGTGGAAACCAGTCCCTCTTATAAAATTTGATGGAGGACCCAAAACCCTAACCCTTCATTAAATTCCTCATATCCTTTTGTATCACTAATTCCTCATAGCCTCCTGTATCACTGTGTAATGTTTGGTGCTGACTGATCAAAAAATATTGAATCATTAAGAACAGATTCCCATTAGATGGGGAGGGTTCATCTCTCTCTCAGGTGACTGTCTCCCTATTAACCTCCCTCATGTCATCTACTTTCAATGTGTTAAGTCTGCTGATGACAGATCGAAAAATACATGTCAAATCTGGTGCTGATTATCAAAATGTGTGGAAAATTTTCTGAGGAAGCAAAACACCCCTCCCACACCATAAAATTAGAACACCTTCCTCATGTCTTCCTGCATCATGCTGTCAAGTTTGGTAATGACTGATCAAGAAACATGGAAACATACAAGGAACAAACACAAACTTAAGTTGTGTGATAGTGAAAAGAATGTTCAAGAAGATGGGGCCCAGTTAGTGTAAAACTCCCTCCCAGTACAGTACAAATAGGAAATTACATTTATCAGTATATCTATATAGATTAGGCTAACATCCTGGGAACTTAACGGTTCCAGCCATATTCCAAATTTACCTTAGTCCGTCTTCTTTCTGTTCACTGCTAATAACTCCAAATCTGATCTACTAATGGAACTGGTAACAATTCTAATAATGATACGAAGTAAACAGATATGGGTTTGATAAATGGCAAATTACTGGAACTAAACTGTTGCAGGGATGCTTAACTACTTATCAATGACACCACAAATAGTATATTTTTTCCATACCATGTGTGTAATTTTAGTTATGATATCTTAAAATTAATTTTCATTTTATTTATATTCATTTATTCATTTTGCTTTGTCGCTGTCTCCCACGTTAGCGCAAGGAAACAGACAAAAGAATGGCCCAACCCACCCACATACACATGTATATACATACACGTCCACAAACGCAAATATACATACCTATACATCTCAACGTATACATATATATACACACACAGACATATACATATATACACATGTA
>JAUUDZ010421010.1:0-14360 GCA_032361705.1 Panulirus versicolor | reverse complement strand
CCCCCCCCCCCCCCCCCCCCCCCCCCCCAGTGACCAGGGCAGTCACTTGCTCGTTCCGCCTCATCTAACATGACAAAAAATGTAATGGCACTTTTTACCTCTCCTGCAAGGCACAAGGACACGGGTCAAGAGCAGTGTCACCAGCAGCGTTGCTCGAAGCTAATGAGAATGTCTTCCATGATAGGGTCACTCGACCAGCCTGGCAAATTCCAAACTAATTCAAGATATTAGCTGCGGACTGACGACGGACCTCTACAGATAGAGGAGAAATGGAAGTCGTCGTGCTGTCTGGCTTGCGTTAAATCAAAAACCTACATAACCCATGACCAGTCCTACACTGCATGGTACTTCACTCCTGCCAGAGTGCCCGACCCGTCAAGACAGCCCATCCACAGTTACATCATCGCCTAATACAGCGATTAGCCAAAACACAGACAAAAAGTATCGCGGATTTGTAATTGAAAAAGTATTGATTTTAACATACAAAATGTATTCGATGAAAACCAAATCATGATTCTCAAAGAAACTAGAATAATCATGATAATAATTCATGTGTGATGATATGTTATTTGTTATTATACAGTATGTTTTGTTATCAGCATCTTTATTTATGCTGCCCCCTTCCAGATATCCTTCCGCGGTCCTTTCTAGCTGCTTCGTTGTTTCACTGTTATTCTTATTGGTTTTTACACATCCATTATTAAACAACGAACATTATTACCGCAGCCTATGGTGTTTCCATAGCTTCCACATAATATACACTTCCAGTACTAAACAACGAGCATTATCACCGCAGTCTATGGCGTTTCCCTAACTTCCAGATGATTTCAGGGTATTTGACGTGGGAAAAGAATTGCAGAGCTTTGGCCGTAAACTTCAACAAACTACATGACCAACCGGGGCCCCGCCAGTCCCACAGCCCGTATTGGGGCGCACGTGCCAGACCAGCGTAACTTAACCTACACTTGGCGAATTGGATTCCAGAGTGAGAATCTAAATATAACTATAACATTTCTGGTAATATGGGCAAAGTTATGCCACTGCATACATGTTATAGTTTGATAATTAAATCACTGTAGGTGTAAATCTTACGGACAGAAAGTGCGTGTAAGTTACAGTTTAGTCTTGATACTTAAAAGAATTTCATATACGCTATAGCTTTATCAAGTCCGTAGAATCAGACACACGGACGAGTTAAATATAAGCTTTACTTCAGTAATAATCTGATACATTTCCACTGCGTCCGATCCCTTGTCGATAATTTCATGAATATTACCGTATATGAATCTCGAAAAGATTGCTGTTGCGACTCATGGTACAAGGCCACAGTTCAGAGGTATAAAGCCATTTTTCTCTTATTTGAGGGAAATCGCGTTAAATTGTTACGTATTAAGGACGTACTAATTACGTCACGTTACCCCTTTCATTTGACAGAGCAATGATTACAATAAGATTTTGAATGGCGTGTTTCTGTATAGTTCACTTATTGTGTCCTGTCGTAACTTCACTTTATCGAAGTATATTTGAAAAGGAAATGACGTCATGGAAGGACACCCGCAAAAACGTCTTTTTGGCTGCGAAATTCGGAGTCACTGCCATCGAGTTCGCGACAAAGTCGGAGTTTCGTGTTTCGTTACGAGTCATTGGAACCTCTTCGTCATATCTGCGGTGTGCCCAGTCTTCCTTGGGGCCACGAAGACTCGATAGTGGAATGGACGGACGTCTGAGAACTTACGCCGTCTGAAGAGCGTTGAGTATGAAGGAAAATCACCCGTACATCGATGAGGTCCAGTGCAAACGGGTTTCTTCCCCGATTTTACCCTTTTACACTGTCGTAGGGTTCAGGCGAAGACAAGAAGCTATTTCTAGTCTTTCCCTTGTGCCTCCTAGTGTCGCCATGATTGGTTCCTTACGACTAAAGAGGTGAATCAACTAAAAAGATAAAGATCATCAAGATACTTCAGTTTCTTATGTTCCACTTTTTTGTTGTCCAACACTCGTTTCCTTCACTAATACGATCCACAAATTCGTTAATTCAAGTATTCGATTTAACGCTATCCATGGGGTCAACGTTTCTTTCATAGACGCTGAAAGGTTGAGTGACCAGCAAGGGTAACGAGTCGAAGGCACGACGTTTAAGTGGATAACGCAGTGGTTACACTGCTAGCACCTAAAGCAAATTATTCATCAACAAAGACTAAATAAAGATAATGCAACATCTAAAAACAGACGATATCAAATGATATAACAGGTTTATTATTTTTGGCGTCAACAGTAAACAAATAGATTGTGGTTGATGCACCGGTAGCGAAATGGCCCTTATTGAAAAAACTACTGAAATTGAAAATTGTATCCACTTGCATGATTATCACATACGTCAAACATCTTACGTAGCGAGTGCTGAGAAACACATTTTTATTCGCCAAGAAAATCGTCGCTGGTTTTGTCCATGCTGACAATATAAATGCTACAGGTTTACAATAACATACATTCTACAATGATCATAGATGCTTTCAGTCTAATGCCTCTTGCATGTTTTACGGCAGTCCATTCAAGTTAATGCTTCTTCATGACTTTCGGAGAGGCAGTCGTGACTGTAGGATTATCAACATTCACTAAAACTAGTATTCTTTGTTAAATCTCTGCAGCACACTCACAAAGCTTGTCAGGAATGTTGTTGGATAATGAGGCTCAATTTCTGGAGGAAAAGATGCAATATCATTCAAGTAAACAGCAGATAACGAGGGCGAGGAATTCCCTACCTATCTTACACCATTATTACATGGGAGCATACCGGAGGGATTTTTATACCCATCTTGACACATGACTTGCTGTTTCCATACATCTAGTACAGGATGACATTACTAATGAAGGAAGTCGTCTATCTTTGCATAATACTGTCAAGGAATTTACAAGAAATAAGCTTAGCCCTGCATAATGACATCAACACTCAGTACAAAGGAAGTTAGCCTAGTCGTAAAATGATAATCTGACGTAATTCTCACGTAATACATGGGGAAATCAGCCTAGTTATGCATCATGATGTAATTGAATTCGTTGGACAATGGCCTGTTAATGCATGACGACATTACCGAGTAAAACATAAAGAATTATCCTAGTCAAGGACATGTCAAGATGATGACATCTCTGTTGATGTATTGTGACTTACGTACAATTCATGCTCCTTAATCTTTTTATTGTCAAGTTACAGAAGCAGGAGTTGAATACACGAAATTACCATATTTCTTAGTTTATCAGTGTTTTTGCGAATGTCAAAGAAGGAAAAACAAAATCCACACGACACTAATATCTGTTACAGAACGCCTCGGTAATCATTCTATTCACTAATACTCAGTTTGGAAGTTTAAAAACTGGTTGTTTAACACCTTTAACACTCTAGAGCAAATAAAAGAATACTGTAACTGAAATTGGGCATTACTAAATCCTTTTTTTTTTGTTAGGATATCAAAACTTATTATGAGACTTTTTTTGTTATTGCCAATGTCTTGAACAAACAACAGAGGTGCAGTGATCCCCAGAGGTATGGGCTTTTAGTACTAAAACCTTAATTCGTGGCGGGGATAGTGAATCCAATTTGTTAGAGTGATTTGTCCGAAGACCAGAGACTGTAGAGATAGTGATATCCCGTGGTGTGGTGAGAAGTCACTACACCTGAGGTGGTGGAGATTTCTTTCCAGCGTCGGTGTTCAGTTCTTAAACCTAAGGTGGCGTTTGAGCGGTCGATCCACTCTCTGGTGTGGTGACTCGTGCAATTTGACCTAATAGACACAATAGGTTCCTTCTTGCAAGGTTCATTAGTGTCAAGTCCTCGAGATGGAATTAAAATTCCTTCCAGGTTTTGTTTTCAGTACCCAGTCCTCAACTGGTTGAGAGTCCAACTGGTTCCTACACATTAGTATGGCGATCGTGCATCCCCTTTGACGTGATCAAGACCCACTATCCAGGGCGATGAGTAACCTGCGACGGTATTTTGTCGGTAGGTTTCTACTACTTTTCTATATGATCAGCTTTCATGTTTGTGTTGTACTTGTTGGAGAGGTGTAGTGAAAAGTCACCTACAGCAAGTATTATCAACTGAAGGGAGCTAAGCCTCGAGATGGAACTCGCTTCACAGGAGTGCATCATTCCCCAGCTTATGGTTGCAGGGCAGCCTTGAAGGTACAGGAGCAAATAAGTCAAAGGCTGTTGGTCGGTTCCTGACTTTACCTCGTAAAGGGAGAAAAGACGAGCAGGTGTGTATATGTATATTAAACCTAGTTTGATATATCAGGTTACATCAGAATTGTTTACTTATACGTCGTAACTATTTACTTCGCACTAGAATGCTTTATTTTATGCCAGGAACTTTTGTTCTACGACAATTTTTTTTATACGTCATGGTGTTCTATTCTACGCCAGTGTTTTATTTCAAGCAAAATCATTTTGATCTACACAGAATACTTTGATCTATACCAGAATTATTCATTGTACGACAAGTACGACACAATGTTTATTCTACGACAGTATGATTTATTCTATGCCTGACTGTTTTGCTCTTCATAATGTTTTGTTCTCTGCCAGAATATTTTATCATACACGAGAACGTTTTATTTCATTACACTTGAGAATACTTTGATCAATCAGAATACGCGACTGCACTGATCATTAGCTGACTTTTTTTCCTTAATTCTATTCTGTCTATTAAAGATGTTCATTTCCATCAAGGATGTCTACTATCCCCCTCCCCCACTCCTTCCTCCTCTACAGCTAATACAAGGGATAAGACTATCTCCCTCAAGCAGTCAAGTCCATTGTCTAACATTTTCTCCTAAGAAGGTGTATAGGCTCTTCAGCCAAAGAACTGTTACTACCTTCCCTTTAAAATGGACGTCCATGCTCTGCCGTCACAGTCTCCTTCGGAGGAGTGCTTTAAGTTCACGATCTGACTGTCTCCCACCATGGCCTAACACACTTCACTCCAGCGAGTAAATCCATAATCTGACACAGTTGTCCTCCTGCGAAAAAGTCTACGGTTCGCCAATGTCTCCTTCCAGCAAGCAAGTACACAGTCTGATTTTGCCTACTTCCAGCAGGCGAGTCCACTGTCTGATACTGTCCCACTCCAGCAAGCAAGTCCACAGTTTGATATCCCCACTCCCCCCACCAAGTGAGTTCATAGTATAACATCATATCCCCTCCAGTAAGCAAGTCCACAGTCTGACACATGACCCTCTCCTGCCAGTATGCCCAACAGACTAATACTGCTCCCCTCTAGCAAGCAAATCCAGTTTTATCCCGTTCCTCTCCATCAGGCAAGTCCACAATCTGATATTGTTCCACTCCAACAAGCAAATATACATTCTGATGCTGCCCTCCTTCAGCAAGCAAGTCCACAGGTTTAGAAGGCCCCTTTTAACAAGCAATTCCAGTTTAATACCCCCTCCAGTCAGCAAATTCACGACCCTACACAGACTCTACAACATGATAGTCCTAGTTCTGACACTGCAACCTTCTCCAGCAAGTGAACAAATCCAAGGTGTTATACAGTTCCCCTTCAGAATGTGAGGAAGTTCACATTCTGACACTGCCCTACCCAACCATTGGAACAGAAGTCCACAGCCTTGCACTTATTACCTCCAGCAAGCGACTGAATTCACAGCTTGATAATGTGGCCTCCAGCATGTTAAACCAAGTCTTGATAATGCATACCGGATAAATACCTACAATCATCTGGTGACAGTTACGTCTTTAATCCACTCTAATTAAAGATAATGGGAGCCAGTTATAAGAGAAAGAACCTGTTCGTCGAGAGGCCAGACTACACGGGACCGGAGTGATCATGTGACCTTTTAAAACTCCCTAATAATTAACTGTCGACCATCACCTTAAATGTCTATCATCAGCTTTGTCGACACTAAGGCTCAAACCTCTCTATCATATGATCTTTGTTTTCGGAGAATAGCACTTCACGCCTCTCTGTGTGCTCTATGATATGAAGTAGAATAAAAAGAAGGACTGGAGGATGATGATGAAGCAGACTCGTTCCTAGAAAACGGGTCAGTTCAAATCACACTCATTTCTGCCTTCTTCATAGTCAATGAAATACTCCTTAAATATCTCACTTTCTTAAACGCTTAGAATACTGTTCTCTTCTTTCTGATTACCAATGTGGTTCACAGTGCAAGGACCGCTGGCTATGGTCTCTCTCTTTGATTCACTTTTACCTCAGAGATTTTGATGAATATCTTCTCAGGACCTTCCACATCTCCAAAGCATTTAACAAGTTGTGGCATTAGTCTTTGCTTTTTGAATTTCCTCATTTTGTTTTGTTTCATTTTCTCCGTTCTCCAAATGATGGCTTCCTCGCTATAGTCGTTCCACTGTGGTAGTCGTTAATGGAATGACTTCTGCCTCGGATCTTGTCAACAATGGCGTCCCTCAGGACTTTGTCCTATCGCCTACTCTTTTCCCTCCATAAATGATGGTCTCTCCTCAGCCTCGAGAGCTTTTCACTTTTTACACCGGTGATTCTAGTCTATGTACTATGACTCTCATCCCTTCCCATCCTGACTCTGATACTCATTTTTTTTCCGGACTAAACGTACTGCCTCTCTTAATGCGGACCTGTCCAGAAGCGACTCAGACATCGAGTAGTAACAACTTGACTGAACTCAACAAGGCAAAAACGAGGTTTCGTTCTGTCTCTTCCTGCATCTCGTTCATTTCTTACTATCAAAATTTCATAAAACCATAATACAACCTTACAATAACATAAACATGTTGAACCTAGCCATGCCATCTACACTATACTGGAGACCTCGCGTGATTAATATCAACTTCTGCTTCTCAAAAACATGGAGTGTTATAAAGATGCCGAAATTATTTTTCGTCTGAGCAGATGATCCAGAGAACTCATAAAGTCCAGCTAGCGTGGCTGGGGTGGCTCTCCTTCCACTTCCCTCCCAGCCACAGTGGAATCAAAAGCCTTCCGCCATATCAACTCTCTTGTTAGAACCTCTCTTTAACCATCCCTTTCCCTCCCCTAAAATGTCGATGTCCTCTTTCTGCTTTACAGACATTGTTTCAGTCATTGCTCTCGTGATCTGTCAGCGTGTGTCCCATCCACTAACGTCTGAACCTGCTGCAACTAATAACCACTTAAACATACATCTCTTTCCGTATATCTTATCCCCATGTAGGATAATAAGCAGCTGATGAGACTATTGGAGAGTTATCAGTTTGTCTACACAGCCGAGGGGAACGTGTTAATTCGATCTTTACAACCTAGTAGTACACTCCACTCCCACCCCTTTGGGTAATGCTGTCAACGAAGGTGAAAACCATGGCAGGCCCAGCTAGCTGCTAGTGGAGGACGATTGGCTTAAGAAATGCTTGTCAAGCCTCTGAAATCAGAACAGAATACGTGGTTACATGACCCAGAATGATCATGAACAACGCATTGAGCATGTGTTCACGGCGGTTCGTCCCTTGAGCGCAAGCAGTACGATCCTTGATCACGAAGGCACCGTCCTTGCGCATGATAACATGGCCTTTACCTTGACCCTCAAGGATCAAAAGTCATGGCACCTTACCGAAAGGTCGTGCCATCGCCCTTAAGGTAAGGAATATCCAAATCCAAAATCACAACCAAAGGAAATGTATGCATATCAAGAGAGAGAGAGAGAGAGAGAGAGAGAGAGAGAGAGAGAGAGAGAGAGGCGCTTTTGGAAGTGATGCAAGACAGAAGACTGGATGCTGCTCAACTGTGGTTAGCAATATTACTTGGAGAGGGAACAAGCATAATATTTGCCCATAACCAGGTCTTCTATAGAAAAAAAATACAGAAATTGAGATGGCTTTAAGGTGACTAAGAAATGTGTGAAAGAACGGGATACCTGGATCTAACAAGAGATAAAACTGTAACTTATACGTTAAAACTGGAAGGTAAACATGGTACAAGATTCACATAAAGTACACGCACCAAAACATGATCTACCACATCAAGACGAGGAGCAATAGGCAAGCTGGTCTTCAAGAGGCAAAGAGATGCTGCGTCACAGAGAGAAAACACCATTATAAACTGGATGACTGACATGCTCGTGCGAGTCAGGCTACTGATGGGGTTGTGTGTGAGATGAGTGCTTTAGCGATGTAGAGAGAGAAAGCGAACTCACCGACACGGTGTACACAAAACCAATCCTCAGTAACGGATGCATATAACAAGCATTTTGGAAGTTAGTCACAGGCTTTATGTGGATAACTTACCCTGCGGCAAAAATATCAATAATGTCTACGACGGATCTTTTTCTAGCTAATTACAAGTTTAATGCATAATGTTAGAAGTATACAGTGTGTGTCAAATGATTCAGACCACAAACTGGTGCCTGATAGACTAAAAACTGAGACACTTAGAAGATGGGAAATATACTGCCAAGATAAAGAATATTATAATAGTAAACCTAAAAAGTGAAGGGTGTGTACAAGAAGATCCGATTCAACAAATGAAAGAAATACTACGTGGGGATCATGGAAATGAGATGAAATAGCAAAGAATCCAATTCATGTCGTTGATAGCTAGAGCTACAGCTGCATTAACAGATATTTCAAAGTGAAAATAACGTGTGGTAAGAAGAGATAGGCAATATCATGATGGACAAAGGGCATGAGAGAGGCAGTAATATTGAAAAACGCTTTAGAAGATGGATAAAAACAAGACGACCAGACGAGAGAAACAGTTATGGATGAGCAGGTAGAGGCCGAGAGAAAATAAGGCATGTGCATAGGAAAGTCAGGGATCAATACTGGAAAGAGTGTAGAAACTCTTAAAGGGAACAATATACATTACATATAAGAAAATATCGCAGCACCAACTAACGTAATAAAGGATCAAGATGGTCCATATTTACTTGCGTAACTAAAGGAGACTGAGTTGGATTGGAAAACGTAATCTACAGGAAGGGTAAATGAACCAAAATAATATTGTGTAAATCAGACTGTTAGGCTAATCCAGGTATCAACCAGGCAAATACATCAAGAAATCTGGGAGATCCTCAAAAAGATGAGAGAAAGTCGCCAAACGATGACGAAAAACCTAAAAAACAAAAAATCAGATACACCTCTAATTCGATGTCGTACGCGAGACGTGATAGGTGCCGGAAGAATGAATGAATGATGTGGTTGCTGTGTGATTCACACCGTCTCCGGCTACAACACAGTAGTCCACCAACGATCTGACACCAGCGGTGTAGTACGTCTCGTGTACTTGCATGTTGACCCCAGCGGATGGGGTGGTCAGCGACCTCATGACGTTTTCTCTACTTTTGGTACTATGATGGAGATACTCAAGCCGCGGTCTGAAGCCGAGGTTCTGGTCGAACCACACCCCAAAATTTTGGTGGGTGTCGACCCAACTCACCGGCGTTTCCCAAACTGTGAGCACCCTGCCCGAAGATGTATGGGTGCGGGGGACTGAATTTTCACTTGAGCCTGTTGAAAACAATCCTCTCTGCCGTCTTTGTAAGGCAACTGAGGAGGGAGATAGGTCTCGGTTTCTCTGGGCTTGGGAATGGGCTGGATGTCTGCCTTCTTCCATTCGAGTGGAAGTCTATGTTCCGTCCATGAGGCTGTAATGACTTGCACTACTGCCTCGTGTCCAGCTTTTCCAATGTGAAGTAACCTGAAGTACATTATTCGCTGACTCCTGGCGCCGCGTCCCTGCTCAGTTTCGCGCTTGGTTTAGTTCGCAGTTGGTGAAGGGCCTGTCGATTATGTCTTCTGTGTTACATGTTCTTAACGTACTCGGTCTGAATCGTTTGTGTCTCTTATGCAAGTGTGGGCAGGTTTTGAGTGGCGTCTCTTATGCAAGTGTGGGCAGGTTTTGAGTGGCTGCTCGATCGAAGAGTCCCGCAAGCTTCTCTGCCTCCTCCCTAGGACTGGGGCAAGTCGGTGATGGCAGTACGGCAGTGCCAGATGCCCTACTGATCTGGACCCACATCTTACCGAGGAAGGAGAACTCTCCGAGCTCATAGCACCACTTGAGCCAGCTTGAAGTGGAGCTCTTAACCTAGCGCATTATGAAGAGTTAGAAAGGAAACTTCGGGGAAACACTGGAAGAATGAATGATAATATCGGTAATAAAAGATGCATATGACCGCTACAAATATAGAGCGAAAATTCAGGGAAGGGAATATGGCACTGTTCAAACAGGAATCACGACGAAGGTGTACTCTACTGCTATTCTTTTCTGAACATTTTATGGACAAATAGAAAAGACGTAACCAAAATAATGACAAGGATAGAGTGTCATTTCACAAATGATGTTGCTACCTTGACAGGTTTAACGGAAGACATCCAGACAGTAATTGTTAGATAGAAATACGCTAAGGTAATGAAAATGATTATAGGATATTCTAAAGACATGGTTTCCTGGAGAAATCCTATTCATTGTCCCTGTTCAATGTAACCTGGTCCTTAACTCACGCAAATCAACACGTTTCATTCTTCCCCAGCCTAACCTAACCCGCCTTCTCTTCTTCCCTGTTCATCATTCAACAGGAGCTACAAGAAAAGGTGCAGAAACAACCCTGCATTATCATTCTGGTCCATTTTATACCACTTATCATAAGACCCTCAACACACTGATCCTCCCAGGTCTAAGTATCACTTAAACCACGACCGACAGCTTGGGAAGTAGTACCGCACCACTCCCTCCGCAATAACCACTTATCACACGAGATCCCACGTCCCCAGTTTGCAGTTCGGCACCACAAATGCATCGAGCGCATATAGTTCGTACAAACCACTACAATAATAACCCTAACCCGACTAATGTATACAAACCTCAACTCTAGTATGTGTGTAAAATGTCTCATAAATCCTCTTTCATACTATGTGTGGTTTCTTAATGCATTTCCTAACTTGGCCTCCAATTTATTCAGTATCACGTTAAAAAAACTGTGTACCGCAACAGTATATACTGTACTAATTACTTGTTATTTAATCTTTGCATCAACTTTCAGAAGACGCCACACCAATCCCCAGGGCATGGAGACAAACGAGTCAAAGCATCACTAGCAGAGAATCGGCACGACCACCACATCCTCAACTGAGCACTTCACAATAAGCAACAACATCCAAAGTAATAAAAGAGAATCTTTTATGGCCTTGCTAGACATGCTGCTCAGTGCTGATGTACTTCTGGTACCACTTTCACTTCTATAGGAACTATGGGAATGTTGTTGCTGCTAGGAGTGTTGTTTCTGATACGTGCTCTAGTAAAGGCAGATGTCGTAATAAAAACTGAATTAGAAGTAGTACAAGTACAAATGAGAATTATGGAAATTTTAATTGTAATGCCACGAAAATCATTGCTAGTAATACTAGCGGCAGTATTGACAACACTAGTAGTAGTAAATGTCGCATCATCATCAGAATAGCAACGGTAGCCCAGCTATCACTTTTAAGAGGAACAAACTCAATTCTAATATTACCAGCTTCCTTATAGGTAAAGTCAGGATTGTACCAGTTACAAGAATAGTATTAGTGATAACAGTGAGAAGATACAGTAATAAGTGATGGTATCGACAATGCAGTAGCAGCAAATGGTAATTCAAGGAGCAGTATCAACGATTTTTGGGTCAAAACGACGGCACTGCTACTACGGATACACCTCTTCAATAGACAGTCTATTTGCCTCATAAGAACAATTACTGGCGAGGTACAAATCAGCTGCTTTATCAGTGACATGCTGCCGATCCTTTACATTAATGAGGCAGAAATTTATTGGTTCATATAACTGAAATATAACAGCCAGAAACAGAACACAGCAGACGTTTACTTATCTATATCTGATCCCGTCTCCCACTTCAACCAGATATTCACTTGGGGCGGCATATTCTCCCCTTTTATATCATCACTCTCTAAGATACGAATTGTTTTTTATCATAACCTAATCAAAAATCAATATCTTTGTGCAGCAGCTTCACAGATACTCTAATGACCAAAATGTTAATAATAAGGGCAAATGAATAAGCCTTCTTGAAAACACGAGAAATCTACAAAGATCTAATGGTTGATCTAAAACGATGTCTATCAACGACCGTCTTGTACTTACATTACCGTAAATTTGCCTTCCGATAATGCTTTTTATGTCTGCTCATCACTGTATGGGTATTTTACCTTCTGCGTTTGAAAACAAAACAACAGTGTTAACAGGCTCTTTGCCAGGATTTCCAAGGGAGCGTTGGAGATCATTTTTGATTCCGAGATGCATTTTAGGAGTGATTGTATACATACATATATCACTATAGAGTATTACGCAAAATACTATGTTTTAAAGACTTCAAATGTAATAACTGTCTGGAAGCTAGAGAATGCTGCTATGTCAAGGCCAAGCTGCTTCAAAGTGTCCTAAAAGATTCATCAGTGAACTTAATGCTTCAAAGAAAGATAGTGAATCACATAAAACAAACAACTTATGTTACTGAAAGGTAATGATTTTATAAAAAGATTCCAATCACCATCCCCTTCGTTGTCGTAAATACACGGACTTAGCACATAAGCCAAACTATCCAGCTAGACCCATAGTGAGCTCAGTTGGTTCAGTCACGCACAATTTATCAAAATGGTTCGTTTCATAAGCAACAAATATTCAGTTAAACTTAATAATCTTCAGGTTAGTCAAGATTTCAAGCTAATAAACTGTGATGTCTCATCCTTGCTTACAAAAGTTTTAGTTGATAATCTTATAGAATATCTGGTGGAAATATGGACACCATTGATTTACCCGTTTCAAACTATGTTTCTTGAGTTGACGAAATTGTTACCAAAGACTATACTGGAAGGCAGTGGAGACTATCATGCTAAAAAAAAATACAAAGAAATACCAGGGAATTCAAACAGCAACATACCACTAGGTCCCTTCGAGGTTGTTTGTGATAGAGGTAGATATTAGAAACTTGCAGATCAGTGAGGTAAAAATAGGAAGGAATACAGATAACTCAGAGAATAACCTGCAAAATGTCAGTGACTAAAGAGGCGCAGGTAATGCAAGTCGTGGACTTGAAGCGTTATATTTATCACTTTATTTTTCATTATTCGTATCTACTGCACTGCTTTCAAGCCTTCTAACTTGTATGTTAGCAATCCTGCGGAAGAAAAAGTACTTTGTCTCATTCGAGGCAAGACGTTTGCCCGCGAGTTTGTATCCATTACTACGAATGAAATCAGGCGAATAAAGTCTTAAGAAGCTTGGCAGATCAAGACGATCGAAGTCCTTGTTAATTCTGAATACTTTCACGAGATCACCTCTCCACCCTTTTTCTTCAAAGCTAAATAGATTCAAATAGTTCAGTCGGCTGTTATACGATTTGCTTCTCAGTCCGGGGATCGTTTTGATAGCTCGACGCTGTACTCTCTTCATTGTCTGATTCTTTTTCAAGTATGAAGACCAAAACTGAGGTATGTATATGATGTATTCTCTGTGGCCTAGTAGTGAGGATCTATAACATTTCTATCCTTGCTTAATGATTTAGTACATTCGATCAAATTTACTAGGGGATTAGAAAATCATTGAATGATTCCATTATTAGGTTGCCCGATTCACAGGATCAGCAACACAAACGTTTAAGGTCAGCCTATACAAAAAAAATCGACCAATGTTTATCCATTTATCATTCTGAGCAATAGCTAAATCAATTAGTATTCTAATCCATATTCCTTTGTGCATGATGAATATGCATTTCTCAATTCATAAGGTGACTGAGAATGTTTATAATAAAGTATTCTAGCCCCTTCTTTGACAAATCTCAATATAGCAAAGAAACCCTAAACCTTCTCCCTTTAGTGATGATCTTCCCTTTGTTCTCCAATTACTTAAAGCACTAAATGTCAATGGGGCCTTCAGCACCACCAGCGCAGTTAAGAATATTCCCATCAAAATCCCATCAGGATATAGAGAAATGTGCTTCATAAGGGACAGGCTGGTAACGATCTTTCTGCTAGATCTAAACAGCATAAATATTATGTGAGGACGGGACATGTTCCCTGTGCCTTGTTAATGTACATTAGAAATGATGACCACTGTACTGAGAGGACGAATTCTTCGTGAGCTAAATCTTGTAACTCTCTGATCAGCAGAAATATCACCGAACCTTCTCTCAAACATACAAAGACGCAACATGAATATTAGTGAAGGAGTCTATAAACCGGATGGCGTTGTCGTAAGTAAATCTTTCAAACAGCTTTATTAGTTTTGACCATATAACAAATTTCATGCCTAGCCTTGTGCAAGAGGCCAGACACATGACTGGGAATAACACATATCCAATTGTCCATATATGCTAGTTGCAAACCATAACTTT
>JAUUDZ010420999.1:0-14360 GCA_032361705.1 Panulirus versicolor | reverse complement strand
CATGCCCGAAAGGCCCTAGCCTTCAAGCTCATCACACCCACACCTTCAAACCCATGATACCCGCGCATCGAAGCTGATAAGACCCTCGCCTTAAGGTCCAACACACTCTCACCTTCAAGTCCAACAATCCCTTGCCTTCAAATCCAAGACTATAGCCTTCGACTTTATACACCTTAACTTAGAAGCCAATCAAACCATTGCATCCAAGCCCATAAGAACCTCGCCTTTAGGCTCATCACACCTTCGTCTTCAAGCTCATCAAAACTTCACATTTACGTCATCAGACAATCACATTGAAACCCATCAGATCCTAACCTTCAAGCCCGTCAGACCCTTACATTAAAGCCCATCAGAAACTCGCCTTCACGTCCAACAGATACTCGCCTTCAAGCAAATTAGGCCCTCGCTTTCAAGCCCAACAAACCCTCGCCTTCAAGCCCATTCGTCAATCGCCCTCAAGCCTAACAGGCCCTCGCGTTCAAGCTCATCACATCTTCGCTTTCAAGCCCATCACACCTTCGTTTTCAAGCTCAGCAGACCATCGCCTTCAAGCCAATCAGAACCTCGCATGCAGCTCCATCGGACACTCGCCTTCAAAACCATCAGACACTTTCAAGCCCAACTGACCCTCTCTTTCAAGTCCATCCGTCTCTTACCTTCAAGCCCTACGCGCCTTAAAACCCATCAAACAATCGATTTCGAGTCCAACAGATGCTCGCCTTCAAGTAAATCAGTTCCTTGCCTTCAACCCCAACAGACCCTAGCATCCAAGCTCGTCACACCCTCACCTTCAAACACATCACACCCTTGTACACAAGCCCATGACACCCTCGTCTTCAGGCTCAGCAGACCCTCGTTTTAAAGCCGAACACACCTCCATCTTCAAGCCCAACAGTTCCTTGCCTTTAAGTCCAAAAGACACTAGCTTTCAGGATCATCACACATTCGCCTTCAAGCCCTTCAATCCCTCGCCTTAAAGCCCAACAGACCCTAACCTTCAAGCTCATCACACCCCCACTTTCAAGCCCATCAGACCCGCACTTCCAAGCTCATATGACTCTCGCTTTTAGGAGCAACAGACCCTCGCCCTCAAGTCCAACAGTCATTTGCCTTTAAATCCAACACTATAGCCTTCAACCTTATACACCCTAACAGACACTCGCGTTCAAGCTCATCACATCCTCGCTTTCAAGCCCATCAGACCTTCGTCTTCAAGCTCAGCATACCATCGCCTTCAAGCCCATCAGAACCTCGCATTTACGTCCATCTGACACTCGCCTTCAAACCCATCAGACACTTGCTTTCAAGCCCAACAGAGCCTCCCCTTCAAGTGCATCAGTCCCTTGCCTTCAAGCCCTATTCGCCTTAAAACACATCAGACACTCGAAATCGAGCCCAACAGCTCCCCGCCTTCAAGTCCATCAGTCTCTTGCCTTCAATCCCAACATACCCCAGCATTCAAGCCCATCACACCCTCACATTCAAGCCCATCAGACGCTTACATACACACCAATAAGACCCTCCTCTTCAGGCTCAGAAGACCCTCGTTGTAAAACCGAACACACCTTCTTCTTCAGGCCCAACAATCCCTTGTCCGCCAGCCCAAAATACACTAGCCTTCAGGTTCATCACACATTCTCCTTTAAAACTATAGGATCCTCGCCTTCAAGCACATCAGACCCTCACCTTAAAGCACATTAGATCCTCGCCTTCAAGCCCTTCTGTCCCTCGCCTTCATACCCAACAGGCCTTAGCCTTCAAGCGCATCACACCCACAACTTCAAGGCCATGAGACCCGAGTATCGAAGCTGATAAGACACTCGCCTTCAGGCCCAACAGACCCTCGCCTTCAAGTCCAACAGTCCCTTGCCTTCAAATTCAAGACTATACCCTTCAACCTTATACACCTTCACTTAGAAACCAATCAAACCATTGCATCCAAGCCCATAAGAACCTCGACTTTAGGCTCATCACACCCTTGTCTTCAAGCCCATCAAAACCTCACATTTACCCCATCAGACACTAGTCTTAAAACCCATCAGACACTCATCTTAAAGCCCATCAGAAACTTGCCTTCACGTCCAACAGATACTCGCCTTCAAACTAATCAGGACCTCGCCTTCCAGCCAAACAGACATTCACATTAAAGCCCATCAAACACTCGCCTTCTAGCCCATTAGACCCTAGCCTTGAAGCCCAACAGACCCTCGCCTTTAAGCCCATTCGTCCCACGCCATCAAGCCCAACAGACCCTCGCGTTCAAGCTCATCAAATCTTCGCTTTCAAGCCAATCAAATTTTCGTTTTCAAGCTCAGCAGACCATCGTCTTCAAACCCATCAGAACCTCGCATTCAGCTCCATCGGACACTCAACTTTAGACCCATCAGACACTAGCTTTCAAGCCCAACAGACCCTCTCTTTCAAGTCTATCAGTCCCATACATTCAAGCCCTACTCGCCTTAAAACCCATGAGACACTCGATTTCGAGCCCAACAGATGCTCTCCTTCAAGTCCATCAGTTCCTTGCCTTCAACCCCAAAAGACCCCAGCATCCAAGCTCATCACACCCTCACCTTCAAGCCCATCAGACTCTTGTATACAAGCACATAAGACCCTCGTCGTCTTCAGGCTCATCAGACCCTCGTTTTAAAGCTGAACACACGTTTTTCAAGCCCAGCAGTCCCTTGCCTTCAAGTCCAAAACACACTGGCCTTCAGGTTCATCACACATTCGCCTTCAAGCCTATCGGACCCTCGCCTTCAAGCACATCAGACCATCACCTTCTAGCACATTAGACCATCGCCTTCAAGCCCTTCAGTCCCTAGCCTTCAAGCCCAACAGACCCCTGCAGTCAAGTTCATCACACCCTCACCTTAAAGCCAATAAGACCATTGCATCCAAGCCCATACGACATTCGTCTTCAGACTCGTCAGACCCTCATTCTAAAGCCAAACCCACCTTCTTCTTCAAGCCCAACAGTCCCTTGCCTTCAAGCACAAAAGACACTATCCTTCAGCTTTATCACACATTCACCTTCAAGCTTATCGGACCTTCTATTCAAGCACATCAGGCCGTCACCTTCAAGCACATTAGATCATCTCCTTCAAACCCTTTAGTCCCTTGCCTTCAAGCCCAACAGACCTTAGACTTCAAGCTCATTACACCCCCTCATTCAAACCCATGAGACCTGCGCATCGAAGCTCATATGACCCTCGCCTTTAGTCCCAACACACCCTCGCCTTCAAGTTCAACAGTCCCTTGCCTTCAGATCCATGACTATAGCCTTCTTCCTTGTACACCCTCACTTAGAAGCCTATCAGACCCTTGCATCCAAGCCTAACAGACCATCTTCTTTAGGCTCATCACACCCTCGCCTTCAAGCCCATTAGACCCTCGTATTTACGTAATCAGACACTCGCCTTGAAACCCATAAGACCCTCACCTTAAAAACAATCATACCCTTGCATTCAAGCCCAGCAAAAACTCTCCTTCAAGTCCATCAGAAACTCGCCTTCAAGCAAATCCGCCCCTCTCCTTCCAGCCCATCAAACCCTTGCATTTACGCCCATCAGACATTCGCCCTTGAGCCCATTAGAGCCACGCATTCAAGCCCAACAGAACCTTGCCTTCAAGCCCATTAGTCCCTCGCCGTAGAGCCCAACAGACCCCAGCGTTCAAGCTCATCACCTCCTCACTTTCAAGCCCATCGGAAATTTGTCTTCAAGCTCAGCAGACCCTCGCCTTCCAACCCATCAGAACCTTCAGGCCCAACACACGCTAACATTAAAGCTCATCACACCCCCACCTTCAAGCCCATCCGACCTGCGCAGCCTAGCTCATAACACCCTCGCCTTTAGGCCCAACACACCCTCGCCATGAAGTCCAACAGTACCTTGCCCTAAAATCCAAGACTATAGCTTTCAACCTCATACATCCTAACTTAGAAGCACATCAGACCCTTGAATCCAAGACTATAAGACCCTCGCCTTTAGGATCATCACACCCTCGCTTCCAAACCCATCAGACCCTCACATTTACGACATCAGACACTCGCCTTGAAACCCATCAGCCCCTCACCTTAAAGCCCATCAGACCTTCGCATTCAAGCCCAGCAGAAACTCGCCTTCCCGTTCATCAGAAACTCGTCTTTAAGCAAATCAAGCCCTCGCCTTCCTGCCCATCAGACATTCATATTCAAGCCCATTAGACCCTCGCTTTCAAGCCCAACAGACCCTCGCCTTCAAGCCCATTAGTCCGTCGCCTTCAAGCCCAACAGACCCTCGCGTTCAAGCTCATCAAACCCTAGCTTTAAAACCCATCAGTCCTTCGTCTTCAAGCTCAGGAGACCATCACCTTCAAGTTCATCAGAACCTCGCATTCATGTCCATCGGACACTCGCCTTTAAACCCATTAGTCACTAGTTTTCAAGCCCAACAGACCCTCTCCTTCAAGTCCATCAGTCCCTTAGCTTAAAGCCCTAATCGCCTTAAAACCCATCAGACACTCGACTTCGAGCCCAACAGGTCCTCGCCTTCAAGTCCATCAGTCCCTTGCCTTCAAACCCAACAAACACCAGCATTCAAGCTCATCTCAACCTCATCTTCAAGCCCATCACACCCTTGCATACAACAAGCCCATAAGACCCTCGTCATCAGGCTCAGAAGACCCTCGTTTTAAAGCGGAACACACATTCTTCTTCAAGCTCAACATTCCCTTGCCTTCAAGCTCAAAAAACACAATCCTTCAGGTTTATCACACATTTGTCTTCAAGACCATCGGACACACGCCTTCAAGCACATCAGACCCTCACCTTCAAGCACATTAGACCCTCGCCTTCAAGCCCTTCAGTCCCTCGCCTTAAAGCCCCACAGGCCCTAGGCTTCAAGCTCATCAAACCCAAAACTTTAAGCCCATCAGACCCGCGCGTCGAAGCTGATAAGACCCTCGCCATCAGGCCCAACAGACCCTCGCCTTCGAGTCCAGCAGTCCCTTGCCTTCAAATCCAAGACTCTAGTCTTCAACCTTACACACCGTCACTTAGAAGCCAATCAAACCATTGCATCCAAACCCGTAAGAACCTCGCCTTTAGGCTCATCACACCCTCGTCTTCAAGCACATCAAAACCTCACATTTACCTCAACAGACATTCGCCTTGAAACCCATTAGACCGTCACCTTAAAGCCCATTAGACCCTTACATTAGAACCCATCAGAAACTCGCCTTCACGTCCAACAGAAACTCGCCTTCAAGCAAATCAGGGCCTTAACTTCTATCCAATCAGACCATCGCATTAACGCCCATCAGACACTCGCCTTCTAGCCCATTAGACCCTCGCTTTCAAGCTCAACAGACCCTCGCCTTTAAGACCATTCGTCCCTCGCCGCCAAGCCCAACAGGCCCGCGCGTTCAAGCTCATCACATCTTCGCTTTCAAGGTAATCAGACCTTCGTTTTCAAGCTCAACAGACCATCGCCTTCAAACCCGTCAGAACCTCGCATTCAGCTCCATCGGACACTCGCCTTCAAACCCATCAGACACTCGCTTTCAAGCCCTACAGACCCTCTCTTTCAAGTCCATCAGTCCTTTACCTTCAAGCCCTACTCGACTTAAAACCCATCAGACACTCGATTTCGAGCCCAACAGATGCTCGCCTTCAAGTCCATCAGTCCCTTGCCTTCACCCCCAACAGACCATAGCATCCAAGCTCGTCACACCCTCACCTTCAAGACCATCACACCCTTGCACACAAGCCAATGAGACCCTCGTCAACAGGCTCAGTAGACCCTCGTTTTAAAGCCGAACACACCTTCATCTTCAAGCCCAACAGTCCCTTGCCTTCACGTCCAAAAGACACTAGATTTAAGGTTCATCACACGTTCGCCTTCAAGCCCTTCAATCCCTCGCCTTAAAGCCCATCAGACCCTAACCTTCAAGTTCATCACACCCCCACCTTCAAGCCCATCATACCCGCGCATTGAAGTTCATAAGACTCTCGCTTTTAGGCCCAACAGACCCTCGCCTTCAAGTCCAACAGTTCCTTGCCTTCAAATCTAAGACTATAGCCTTCAACCTTATACACCCTAACTTAGAAGCTCATCAGACCCCTGCATCCAAGACCATAAGACCCTCGCCTTTAAGCTCATCACACCCTCGTTTAAAAATCCATCACACCTTCATATTTATGTCATCATACACTCGGCTTGAAACCCATCAGACCATCATCTTAAAGCCCATCAGAAATTTTCATTCAAGCCCAACAGAAAATCGCCTTCACGTCCATCAGAAACTCGCCTTCAAGCAAATCAAGCCATCGCCTTCCACCCAATCAGACATTCGCATTATCGCCCATCAGTCATTCACTTTCAAGCCCAATAGACTCTCGCTTTCAAGCCCAACAGACCCTCACCTTCAAGCCCATCAGTCCCTCGCCCTCAAGCCCAACAGACCCTCACATTCAAGCTCATCAAATCCTCGCTTTCAAGCCCATCAGACCCTCATCTTCAAGCTCAGCATACCATCGCCTACAAGCCCATCAGAACCTAGCATTCACGTTCATCCGACACTCGCCCTCAAACCCATCATATACTTGCTTTCAAGCCCAACAGACCTTCGCCTTCAAGTACATCAGTCCCTTGCCTTCAAGCCCTACTCGCCTTAAAACACATCAGACACTCGATTTCGAGCCCAACAGCTCCCCGCCTTCAAGTCCATCATTCCCTTGCCTTCAACCCCAACATACCCCAGTATTCAAGCTCATCACACCCTCACCTTCAAGCCCATCACACCCTTGCATACAAGCCCATAAGACCCTCGTCTTCAGGCTCAGAAGACCCTCGTCTTCAGGCTCAGAAGACCCTCGTTTTAAAACCGAACACACCTTCTTCAGGCCCAACAATCCCTTGCCTTCAAGCCCAAAATACACTAGCCTTCAGGTTCATCACACATTCGCTTTCAAGACTATCAGACCCTCGCTTTCAAGCACATCAGACACTCACCTTCAAGCACATTAGAACCTCGCCTTAAAGCCCTTCAGTCCTTCGCCTTCATGCCCAACTGGCCCTAGCCTTCACCCTCATCACACCTACACCTTCAAGCCCATGAGACCCACGCATCGAAGCTGATAAGACCCTCGCCTTCAGGCACAACAGACCCCCGCATTCAAGTGCAACAGTCCCTTGGCTTCATATCGAAGACTATAGCCTTCAACCTTATACACCTTCACTTAGAAGCCAATCAAACTAGTGCATCCAAGCCCATAAGAACCTCGCCTTTAGGCTCATCACACCCTCGTCTTCAAGCCTATCAAAACCTCACATTTACTTCATCAGACACTCGCCTTGAAACCAATCAGACCCTCACCTTAAAGCCCATCAGACCCTTACATTAGATCCCATCAGAAACTCGCCTTCACGTCCAACAGATACTCGCCTTAAAACAAATCAGGTCCTCGCCTTCCAGCCAAGCAGACACTCGCATTAAAGCCCATCAAACACTCGCCTTCAAGCCCATTAGACCCTCGCCTTCAAGCCCATTAGACCCACGCTTTCAAGCCCAATATTCCCTCGCCTTTAAGGCCATCCGTCCCTCGCCATCAAGCCCAAATGACCTTCGCTTTCAAGCTCTTAACATCTTCGTTTTCAAACCAATCAAACCTTCGTTTCAAGCTCAGAATACAATCGCCTTCAAACACATCAGAATCTCGCATTCAGCTCCATCGGACACTCGCCTTCAAACCCATCAGACACTATTTCAAGCCCAACAGACACTCTCTTTCAAGTCCATCAGTCCCTTACCTTCAAGCCCTACTCGCCTAAAAACCCAATAGACACTCGATTTCGCCCCCAAAAGATGCTCGCCTTCAAGTCAATCAGTCCATTGCCTTCATCGCCAACAGACCCCAGCATCCAAGCTCATCACACCCTCACCATCAAACCCATCAGACTCTTCTTTACAAGACCATAAGACCCTCGTTTTCAGGCTCATCAGACCTTCGTTTTAAAGCTGAACACACGTTCTTCAAGCCCAGCAGTCCCTTGCCTTCAAGTTCAAAACACACTGGCATTCAGGTTCATCACACATTCCCCTTCAAGCACTTCAGTCCCTCGCCTTCGAGCCCAACACACCCTAACCTTCAAGCTCATCACACCCCCACCGTCAAGCCCATCCTACCCGCGCAGCCAAGCTAATAAGACCCTCGCCTTTAGGCCCAACACACCCTCGCCTTGAAGTCCAACAGTCCCTTGCCTTCAAATCCAAGACTATAACCTTCAACCTTATACACCCTAACTTAGAAGCCCATCAGACCCTTGCCTCCAAGACTATAAGACACTCGCTTTTAGGATCGTCACAACCTCGCCTCCAAACCCATCAGACCCTCACATTTACTTCATCAGATACTCGCCTTGAAACCCAACCTTAAAGCCAATCAGACCATTGCATTCAATCCCAGCAGAAACTTGACTTCACGTACATCAGCAACTCGTCTTCAAGCAAATCAATCACTCGCCTTTCAGCCCATCAGACCCTCGCACTAACGCCCATCAGACATTCACCTTCAAGACCATTAGACTTTCGCTTTCAAGCCCAATATACCATCGCCTTCAAGCCCATTAGTCCGTCGCCCTCAAGCTCAACAGATCCTCGCGTTCAAGCTCATCATATCCTAGCTTTCAAGCCCATCAGACCTTCGTCTTCAAGCTCAGCACAACATCGCCTTCAAGCCCATCAGAACCTGGCATTAACGTTCTTCGGACACTCGCGCTCAAACCCATCAGACTCTCTCTTTCAAACCCAACAAACCCTCTCCCTCAAGTCCATCAGTCCCTTACCTTATAGCTATATTCGCCTTAAAACATATCAGACACTCGATTTCGAGCCCAGCAGGTACTCGCCTTAAAGTCCATCAGTCCCATGCCTTCCAACCCAACAGACACCAGCATTCAAGCTCATCTCAACCTCACCTTCAAGCTCATCACACCCTTGCATACAAGCCCATAAGACCCTCGTCTTCAGGCTCAGAAGACCCTCGTTTTAAAGCCGAACACACCTTCTTCAAGCCCAACAGTCCGTTGCCTTCAAGTACAAAAGACACTAGGCTTCAGGTTCATCACACATTGGCCTTCAAGACTATCGGACACTCGCCTTCAAGCACATCAGACCCACACCTCCAAGAACATTAGACCATCGCCTTCAAGCCCTTCAGTCTCTCGTCTTAAAGTCCAACAGGCTTTAGCCTTTAAGCTCATCACACCCACACATTTAAGCACATTAGGCTCGCACGTCGAAGCTGATTACACCCTCGCCTTCAGGCCCAACTGACCCATGCCTTCAAGTCCCTTGCCTTCAAATACAAGACTTTAGCCTTCAACCTTATACACCTTCACTTAGAAGCCAATCCATTGCATTCAAGCCCATAAGAACCTCTACTTTAGGCTCATCAAACCCTCGTCTTCAAGCCCATCAAAACCTCACATTTACCTAATCAGACACTCGCCTTGAAATCCATCAGACCCTCACCTTAAAGCCCATCAGACCCTTACATTAGAGCCCATCAGAAACTCGCCTTCACGTCCAACAGAAATTCGCCTTCAAGCTAATCAGGCCCTCGCCTTCCAGCCAATCAGACCCTCGCATTAACACCCATCGGAAACTCGCCTTCAAGCCCTTTAGACCTTCGCTTTCAAGCCCAACAAACCCTCGCCTTCAAGCCCATTCGTCCCTCGCCGTCAAGCCCAAAAGGCCCTCGCGTTCAAGCTCATCACATCTTCGCTTTCAAGCCCATTAGACATTCGTTTTCAATCTCAGCAGACCATCGCCTTCAAGCCAATCAGAACCTCGCATTCAGCTCCATCGGACACTCGCCTTCAAACCCATCAGACACTCGCTTTCAAGCCCATCAGACACTCTCTTTCAAGTCCAACAGTCCCTTACCTTCCAGCCCTACTCGCCTTAAAACACATCAGACACTCGATTTCGAGCCCAACAGATGCTCGCCTTCAAGTCCATCAGTCCCTTTCCTTCAACCCCAACAGACCCCAGCATCCAAGCTCATCATATCCTCATCTTCAAGCCCATTACACCCTTGCATACAAGCCCAGAGACCCTCGTCTTCAGGCTCAGTAGACCCTCGTTTTAAAGCCGAACACACCTTCTTCTTCAAGCCCAACAGTCCGTTGCCTTCAAGTCCAAAAGACACTAGCCTTCAGGTTCATCACACATTCGTCTTCAAGCCCTTCAATCCCTCGCCTTAAAGGCCAACAGACCCTAACCTTCAAGCTCATCACACCCCACCTTCAAGCCCATCAGACCCGCGCATCCAAGCTCATAAAACTCTCGTTTTTAGGCCATACAGACCCTCGCCTTCAAGTCTAACAGTCTCTTGCCTTTCAATCCAAGACTATAGCCTGCAAACTTATACACCTAACTTAGAAGCACATCATACATTTGCATTCAAGCACAGCAGAAACTCGCCTTTACGTTCATCAGAAACTCGCCTTCAAGCAACTCAAACCATCGCCATCAGAACTTTCCATTAACGCCCATCAGACATTCGCTTTCAAGCCCAATAGACCCTCGCTTTGAAGCCCAACAAACCCTCGCCTTCAAACCCTTCAGTCCCTCGCCCTCAAGCCCAACAGACCCTCGCGTTCAAGCGCATCACATCCTCACTTTCAAGCCCGTCAGAACTTCGTCTTCAAGCTTAGCAGAACATCGCCTTCAAGCCCCTCAGAACCTCGCATTCACGTCCATCTGACACTAGCCTTCAAATCTAACAGACACTCGCTTTCAAGCCCAACAGACCCTCGCCTTCAAGTGCATCAGTCTCATGACTTCAAGCCCTACTCGCCTTAAAACACATCAGACACTCGATTTCGAGCCTAGCAGATCCCCGTCTTCAAGTCCATCAGTCCCTTGCCTTGAACCCAAACATACCCCAGCATTCAAGCTCATCACACCCTCACCTTCAAGCCCATCAGACGCTTGCATACAAACCCATAAGACCCTCGTCGTCAGGCTCAGAAGACCCTGGTTGTAAAACCGAACACACCTTCTTCAGGCCCAACAATTCTTTGCCTTCAAGCCCAAAAGACGCTAGCCTTCAGGTTCATCGCACATTTGCCTTCAAGCCTATCGGACCCTCGCCTTCAAGCACATCAGAATCTCGCCTACAAGCACATTAGACCCTCGACTTCAAGCCCTTCAGTCCCTCGCCTTCAAGGCCAACAAGCCCTAGCCTTCAAGCTCATCACACTCCCACCTTCAAGCCCATGAGTCCCGCGCATCGAAGCTGTTAAGACCCTCGCCTTCAGGCCCAACAGACCCTCGCCTTCATGTCCAACAGTCCCTTGCCTTCAAATACAAGGCTATAGCCTTCAACCTTATACACTCTCACTTAGAATCCCATCAAACCATTGCATCCAAGCCGATAAGAACCTCGCCTTTAGGCTTATCACACCCTCGCCTTCAAGCCCATCAGAACCTCACATTTACCTCATCAGACACTCTCCTTGAAACCTATCAGACCCTCACCTTAAAGTCCTTCAGACCCTTACATTAGACTCAATCAGAAACTCGTCTTCATCTCAAACAGAAACACGCCTTCAAGCAAATCAGGCCCTCGACTTCCAGCCACTCAGACCCTCGCATTAACGCCCATCAGATTTTCGCCTTCAAGCTCATTAGACCATGGCTTTCAAGCCCAACAGACCCTCGCCTTTAAGCCCATCCGTCCCTCGCCCTCAAGCCCAACAGACCCTCGCGTTCAAGCTCATCACATCTTCGCTTTCAAGGCAATCAGACCTTCGTTTTCAAGCCCAACAGACCATCGCCCTTAAACCCATCAGAACCTCGCATTCAGCTTCATCAGACACTCGCTTTCAAACCCATCAGACACTAGCTTTCAAGCCCAATATACACTCTCCTTCAAGTCCATCAGTCCCTTAACTTCAAGCCCTAATAGCCTTAAAACTCATCAGACAATCGATCTCGAGCCCAACTGATCCTCGCCTTCAAATCAATCAATCCCTTGCCTTCAAACCAAACAGACTCCAGCAATGAAGGTCATCAAACCCTCACCTTCAAGCCCATCAGACTCTTGCATCCAAGCCCATAAGACCCTCATCTTCAGGCTCATCAGACTTTGGTTTTAAAGCCGAACACACCTTCTTCTTCAAGACCAGCAGTCCCTTGCCTTCAAGCCCAAAAGACACTAGCCTTCAGGTTCATCACACATTTGCCTTCAAGCCCAAAAGACACTAGCCTTCAGGTTCATCACACATTTGCCTTCAAGCCTATCGGACCCTTGCCTTCAAGCACATCAGAATCTCGCCTACAAGTACATTAGACCCTCGACTTCAAGCCTTTCAGTCCCTTGCCTTCAAGCCCAACAGAACCTAGCCTTCAAGCTCATCACACCCTCACCTTTCAAGCCCATCAGACCCGCGCATCCAAGCTTATAAGACCCTCGCCTTCAGACCCAACAGACCCTCGCCTTCAAGTCCAACTGTCCCTTGCCTTCAAATCCAAAACTATAGCCTTCAACCTTATACATCCTCACCTAGAAACCCATCAGACCCTTGCATCCAAGCCCATAAGACCCCAGCATTCAAGCTCATCACAACTTTACTTTCAAGCCCATCAGACCCTTCCATACAAGCCTCTAAGACACATGTCTTCAGGCTCATCAAACCTTCGTTTTAAATCCGAACACACCTTCTTCAAGCCCAACAGTCCCTTGCCTTCAAGTCCAAAAGACACTAGCCTTCCGATTAATCACATTCGCCTTCAAGCCCTTCAGGCCCTCGACTTAAAGCCCAACAGACCCTAGCCTTCAGGCTAATCACACCTTCACCTTCATTCCCATCAAACCCTTGCATCCAAGCCCATAAGACCCTCGTCTTCAAGCTCATCAGACCTTCATTTTAAATCCGAACACACCTTCTTCTTCAAGCCCAACAGTCCCTGGCCTTCAAGTCCAAAAGACACTACCCTTCAGGTTCATCACAAGCACATCAGACACTCACCTTCAAGAACATTAGGCTCTCGCCTTCAAGCCCTTCAGTCCCTCGCCTTCAAGCCCAACAGACCCTAGCCTTTAAGCTCATCAGACCCCCACCTTAAAGCTCATCAGAACCGCGCATCCAAGCTCATAAGATGTTCGTCTTTAGGCCCAAACGACACTCACCTTGAAGTTCAACAGTCCATTGCCTTCAAATCCAACACTAATTCCTTCAACCTTATACACTCTTACTTAGAAAACCATCAGACGCTTGCATCGAAGCCCATTAGACCCTCGACTTTCGGCTCATCACACCCTGGCCTTCAAGCCCATCAGACCCTCGCATTTACGTCATCAGACATTCGCCTTAAAACCCATCAGACCCTCACCTTAAAGCCCATCAGACCCTTGCATTCAAGCCTATCAGATTCGCCTTCACGTCCATCAGAAACTCGCCTTCAAGCAAATCAGGCCGTCGCCTTCCAGCCCATCAGATCCTCACATTAACGCCCATCAGATATTCGCCATCAAGCGCATTAGACCCACGTTTTCAAGCCCAACAGACCCTTGCCTTCAAGTCCATCAGTCCCTCGCCGTCAAGCCCAACAGACCTTTGCGTTCAAGCTCATCACATCCTCACTTTCAAGTCCATCAGACCTTCGTCTTCAAGCTCAGCAGACCATCGCCCTTAAGCCCATCAGAACCTTGCATTCACGTCCATCGGACACTCGCCTTCTATCCCATAATACACTCTCTTTCAAGCCCAACAGACCCTCGCCTTCAAGTCAATCAGTTCCTTACCTTGAAGCCCTACTCCCCTTAAAACCCATCAGACACTCGATTTCGAGCCCAAAAGATCCTCGCCATCAAGTCCATCAGTCCCTTGCCTTCAAACCAAATAGACCGAAACATTCAAGCTTATCACACTCTCAACTTCAAGCCCATCAGTCCCTTGCATCCAAGTCCATAAGACCCTCGTCTTCAGGCTCATCAGGCCCTCTTCTTAAAGTCGAACACACTTTTTTCAAGCCAAAAAATTTCTTGCCTTCAAGCCCACAAGACACTAGCATTCAGGTTCATCACACATTCGCCTTCAAGCCCTTCACTCCCTCGCCTTCAAGCCCATAGACGCTAGCCTTCAACCTCATCACACCCTCACCTTGAGGCCCATCAGACCCTTCCATCGAAGCCCGTAAGACCCTCGTCTTCAGACTCATCAGACCCTCGTTTCAAAGCCGGACGCATTTTCTTCTTCAAGCCCAAATGTCCCTTGACTTCAAGCCCAAAAGACACTAGCTTGAAGGTTCATCACACATTCGCCTTCAAGCCTATCGGACCTCACGTTCAAGAACATCAGACCCTC
>JAUUDZ010420988.1:0-14360 GCA_032361705.1 Panulirus versicolor | reverse complement strand
AAGTAACCCTCTTGGCATGCATTCCTGAAATAAAGATATGAAATTTGATGTATGAATATCTGTTTAGAGGATTCATCTGGCCTGAAATAGAGATATGAAATTTGATGTATAAATATCTTCTTAGAGGACTCATCTGGCATGCATAGATATCCATCTAGATGAGTTAAGGGGTTCATCCCAGGGAATTCTTTCAAAATAGTTGCATATCTATATGCTCCTTAGTTGCTCCTCTGTATGTGAAACTATAATATTTACCAACTGGGTGTATATACTGAGGGTTAGTGAAAAGTTAGCTTAAAGTATTGTATCATAATGGAAATGAAAATTTTTTGAAGAAGTTAGCTGATATAGTTCAAGCAGTTGACCAAGTTTTTTCAAAGTGTGATATTATTCTGTACAGTTTTAGGTTGTGTTCTTGAACAAAATCAGAAAATAATTGTTTCACTGTTCCTTTGAATATTATATTTACTCATATTTCACAGAACTTTTTAAAGTGTCAGTTTTAGAACTCGTGTTTGTCTCATGGATGTTTTATCAGACGTTAGCATGATAATTTGCCTACATTGCCCATGAGGATTGCAGGGTAATGCAAGGGTTTATATCAACATTTCCAAACAAGACATATTATATATGAATATATTTCTCATTAGAACTTAGAGCATCATTATGGAACAATGGTTAATAGTAATGTATTCATATTTTTTAGGGACAAAAATGGATCTTAGAGAAGACAAGGAGACCCTGGCACTACTGTCTGACCAGGGACAATCTCCAGTTAAGCGGGAAGCTGGTCAAAAACTAGCTAATAAAATTAGAGCTGTCAAATACATGGAATGTTCAGCTTTGACTCAACGAGGACTTAAACAGGTATTGTTCCTTTCTCTCTCTCTCCTGAGAATTGTAAGATGTTTTGCAGGTGACACCAAAGTTAGTAAAATGATAGGATCAGAAAAGAGAAAATTCATAAGGCATATAGATTTACAGGAATACACCAAATCTTGTCTGTTGCAGGGGTTACATTCCTGGAAATCTGTGTTCAGGAAAATTGACTTGCAGCTTAATAATTGTGAAACAAGCGGAAGTATGCAAATATGGCCATGAAATGTAACACATAGAAAAG
Organism: Panulirus versicolor; assembly: GCA_032361705.1. Classification (NCBI taxonomy): domain Eukaryota; kingdom Metazoa; phylum Arthropoda; class Malacostraca; order Decapoda; family Palinuridae; genus Panulirus; species Panulirus versicolor. The sequence goes on along the minus strand of JAUUDZ010420988.1, from coordinate 13,240 downwards.
TATTTAGATATTTATGTTAATAAAAACCTGATAATGATACCTGTGAATGCCTATGAATTAAACAAATAATATTTATTTTATTTATATCACACTTTGTCGCTGTCTACCACGTTAGTGAGGTAGCGCAAGGAAACAGACGAAAGAATAGCCCAACCCACCCACATACACATGTATATACATACATGTCCACACACGCACATATACATACCTATACATCTCAACATATACATATATATACACACACAGACATATACATATATACACATGTACATAATTCATACTGTCTGCCCTTATTCATTCCCGTCACCACCCCACCACACATGAAATGAAAACCCCCTCCCCCGCATGTGCACGAGGTAGCGCTAGGAAAAGACAACAAAGGCCACTTTCGTTCACACTCAGTCTCTAGCAGTCACGTAACAATATTAAAAACTCAAGAAATCAAAACAAGTTAAAAGCTTTGGAATCTTCATTCACAAGTATAAAATGCACATAGCATTCATTTGCGTGAAGTGCATCACTGACTAGATCTTAATTTGCGAGATCCTCCTTAACAGTGAACCCACACAGCTGCAGAACACGACAGGAGACAGAACGTTTCAGCTTCATCATTATGATCTGATATGGCAAATATATCTCATGAAAATTATTAAGTACAGATGTTCCTCGGCTTAACGACCATTTGTACATACAATTGGAAAAAAATATAAATAAAAAATATACATAAATATGAAAGTTACGCTTGGTCATACATCTGCCAGTGCTAACGGCTGCGTGAGTACCATAGCGAATGTCAGATGATCTTGGCATCATGAACATCACAGCATCTCTCTTAGTTACCATTCAGTAAGCACACGTTATTCAAGTGAATCTAAAAAATTTTCATGCTCGATCAAACCATTTTTGTATTAAACCCCAAAGAAGATGATGTGCAAGAGGGAAAACCTATCACATGATAGACTTGACAAGATGACGAGGAAGATGCTCAATTTGGAATTGAAAATGACGATATTCACCCGATATGAAGAAGGAAAAAAGTTAATGTGATTGCATGTGATCTGCAGTTGTCCCATTTGACGGTCTCCACAATTCTAAGGGACAAAGAAAAAATACAAGAAGCAGTGAAAGGCTCACTAAGTATGAAGTCTACGATAATAAGAAAGGAACGACAAGGGGCCATCCACGAAATGAAAAAGTTGTTGATGCTATGGATGGAAGATCAAATTCAAAAACTTGTACCACTAAGCTTGCTAACAATTCAGTTGAAGGATAGAAGTCTTTTTGAGACTTTGAAGGAGTGAGTGGGAGAGGATTACATCAAGAACTTCACAGCTAGTCATGGTTGATTCAACAGATTCAAAGATATAGCTTGCACAATGTTTGAGTCCAAGGGTGAAGCAGCTAGTGCTGATGAAAGAGCAGCTGAAAAGTTCATTGAAAGTTTGGATGAATCAATCCATGAACTAAAGAATCTTAAATAAAAGGTAAAAAGAAACTAAAGAATCATATAATAAAGCTGGTTAATAAAACAAGATAATCATGATAGAAAGTGAGTAAGATAATAATGTACAGGTATGTGAATTCTATGTCCCATGCTGACATATGTCCGACTTATGTCCATTTTGAGATATGACCAGTCGATCAGAACAGAACTAAGATGCATGTCAAGGAGCATCTGTACTATCATGTCTGAAGTCAGAGGTGGATATCGAGTATTGAAGAAACTATATTTATAGACAAAAGAGACAAGGAAGATCTGCAGCTGCTGCATGGCAGCACAATAAACACTGGTACCAGGTACTTATAATCCACTGCAACACTTTTGGTAGTCAACCAAGTCATTATTGTCCACAATAATTAAAACCATACTAATATATTACATTTTAATTTTAGTTTTCACAAGTAAGCTTATCTTAAAGCAAACAAGTTTTTCATTTACAATATGAAGCCAGTTTAAAACAACTTATATATACACTTAAATACAAAATATATCTACTAAGCCACCTCCTGATATTCCAGGATGGCTACCCATGTAGTTTTCTCTAAACATTCATTCTTTATACCGGTATAACTGAAAACTTAATTTTCTAAAATAATTTGCTCTTGACTAACATAAGCTTATATTCAATTTGAGTTTGTAGTACTTGTTACATATCCTTATCTATATGTTTTACTAATTATGCAATTCTAAAAAAAAAACAATAAACAAATCACCTTTGCATCTAAGTCACAGACCCCACATAATATTATGTGATTTCAGGACTAATTATTCAAGCGACAATACACCCTCTGAGTGAATATCACCCACAAAGATGTACAATACAATAAAGAATTTGCCAGACATTACCATGTTTGGCAAGTTAGGTATCCCCAACAGCTACAACAGTACCTATTGTAACTCATCTTCTAACCAGCCAGGTACTGGATAGTCAAGCCGTGTCAATAGCTTCTCCAGGGCTATGTTGTATGGCTGGTAGTATTCCTGTTCAGGAGAAAAACATGTTACTTTAGAAGCTTCTATAAGTAACAAACACCCTTGTTACACAATTCTAAAGAATGTTAAAGGAAAGAGAAAAGATTCTGGGAACTACATTTAAAGTGATACTGCATTCATCTTCTGTTGTTGACCTAAAACTAACAATTTCTATACATCACTACAAAAATATATAAATTATTCAGCAATGTGAGTGACTGATTAACCTATACCTGAAAATCTTGACTAACCAATCAAAAACACAGTTAACTCCCTTTCTCGAGAAGTTTAACTATAACACCTTGCCACATTTTATCTTATGCTTTCACCCCCTTTTCTCTCTTCACTAAGCCACTCTCCATAACTCTCTCAATTCACATACCTCCCAAAACCAAACACCCTAAATCTGTTATTCTATCATCAGACAATCAACAATCCTTCAAAATAGTCACTCCATCTCCTCCTTAATACTTATTACCACTTCACCATTTGCCCCTTTCAATGATGTTCCCATTTGCTCTCTTTGTTTTTCTCACATTGTTAACTTCCTTTCTAAACATTTTCTTATTCTCCATAAAGTCTGCTGATACTTACTCATCCCAATTCTCATTTGCTCTCTTTTTCATCCCCAGCAACTTCCTCCTAACCTCTTAGAACTTTCTCCTGTACATCTTCCCATCACTTGCACTACTTTCCTTTAAATATTTCCCATACATCTCTTTTTTCTCTTTCATTAAAAAATTACTTTGTCATTCCACAACTCACTGCCCTTCCTCATCTGCCCACCTTCTGCATGTGACACACTTCTCTCACACATGCCAACACTGCTTCCTTAAATACCTCCTATTCCTCACCCATTCTCCTAGCTTCATTTACTCTCATCTTTTGTCATTCTACACTCAATCCCTCCTTGTATTCTTTTACATGTCTCTCTTTCAAGCTCACCTATTTTGACCACCCTCTCCTCATCCACATCAATGCCTCTTTTCTAAAAACCTCAACAAATCTTCATCCTCACCTCCACTAGGCAATGATCAGATATCTCACCAGCTGCTCCTCTTAGCACAATCACACCCAAGAGTCTCTCTCTTCATTCCCATCAATTAGTATGTAATCCAATGATGCTTGTTGACCATCTTTCTTACTCATCCACGTATATTCATGTATCTTCCTCTTTTTAAACTAAGAATTCTTAATCATCAGCCCTTTATCAGTACACAACTCCAGAAGCTTTTCACTATTTGTATTCATCACCAATTCTATTCACATGTTCCCAATTATACTGACTGTTGTTTAGCATTATGCCTGAACTATACAAGATCTATGCTGATCAAATGATAGGCTAAATCATGATTCTACAGACTCCCAAGAAAAGTAGATAAGTTGCTATTGTCATTGCAATAAGTCGATTTTGGTGATACCATGCACTTGTCTGGAAGTTTTAAGTTAATCAAGGCAGAAAACTGGACACAGCCAATCCTTTCAGAGGTCTTTCACAGGAAAAGTGCCTGATACGGAAAACAGCATCTAAAAAAAGACAAAATTAAGTCTTACCTTGAGGAGCTTGGCATCTGATTCATTCATGGGGGGATAGATCCGTCCCTTTCCTCGACCCAGACACTTAGTCTTGTCCTCTTCTACCACTTGGCAAAAGAAACCTTTCCTCTTATCGTACCTTTGAATACATTTACTTAATGTTAGCTTCAAAAGATATGACTATAAAAGTAAAGTTTACAAAGGATGCATAACTCATTCATTGTGGCTGGGGTGTGTATGCCCTAGTAATTTCTTTTTCACTTTACTATGACATATATGTTAATAATTCTTGAATCAGCTGCCTTTACCTCAATATAAAATGTATGGTATCAACACTGTACTTGTAGCAGTATCCCACACTTTGTTACAAGATGCTACAGTCTAAATTATTTCCATATAGTGGTCACTCTAGGTGAAGATGTCAAGGAAACCTGCACAAGATCTATGCCCCATATTACGTGCTAATCTGTGAACCTGTGGCACCCTTAAAAACTAGTACATATTAGTGATTAAAACCTTTAGTATATCATATCTATTTGTGACAAAACACTTCCAAAATCACCATACATCTCATTACATAAACAGGACTCCTGGAGTTTCTCATATACCTGGCAGATGAGCAGCATAATCTAAAGAGTACATAAAACATGCTGACATTTCACTAAATTGAACTGTATATCATTCTATTTAGAATATTACGTTCCAGTTATTCATAATAACAATCTTATACAAGAATATCCTGTCCAAGGAATATTAGGACTGCTACACTGAAAAAGTGTAGGTGGAAAATGTCTCAAGAGGACAGTTAATATTAACAAATTAGGAAATATCATAATAATACTAAACAGCTACAGCCAATTAAAATCTGTACATCACATGTATCTAAACTTTGGTGTGATGCTAAGGTATTAAAATCTTCGTTTCCTGCTATCACTTAAACTTACAAGTGTACCCAGCAGCTCCAGTGCATGATTGTCACTGAACTGCTGAGTACAAAGATGACAGCTGTCATCATCAAACCCTACTAAATCTTGTTTATCTACATAGAGATTTTATAGGGTGGGGCTGCAAGGGAAAAGCATAGCATCTTTCTACTGTGGTAATTTTTGGGTAACTGCAATGGTTCAGGAGTTTCCACAGACTAAACAGAGTGGATGAAGTAAGGCATCTTTTTGTCCTCCTTGCCTTTACAAAATGACACAAAAAAGACATTCTGCAAATCATTAAGCACCTCAACATGAGTCATACAACCAATGAGAATCCAAACTAACCAATCAACATCACAATCACCCCCTTTCTTAAGAGAAGGGGACTCTGATCCCATCTACTCCAGCTGCTTTCTCTCATTTTATCTTATACAAGTCTTTCAACACTTCCTTTCTTTTTCATGAAACCATTTTCCAAGACTCTCTTGATTTGCGTATCTCCATATCCATAACATCCCACATCTGCCACTCGATCATCGAATATATTTAACAGTACTTTAAAATACTCACTCCATCTCCTCATTACCTCATTTCTGCTTGTTACCACTTCCCCACTTTTATTTATGTTATGTGAGACAGCACAGGCAACTGAGGCCCTACTCTAGGTCATCTCATTAAAGCTGTGTTCATATATATATGTACATATGTATAGAGGGAAGGGAGCCAAGTGAGGATTTTCCCCTCTAAGGGTCAGTCCTCTGTTCGTGACACCACCTCACGAACGCAGGAAATAACGAATATTTATGACACGGGAAACAGTGACCAAGTAGAAAAAACAATAAATAAAAATATATATATTATCATCTATTCATGACACTTAGTCGCTGTTTCCCGCATCAGCAAGGTAGCGCAAGGAAACAGACAAAGAATGGCCCAACCACTCATATACACACATATTTACATAAATGCCCATACATGCAAACATACATACATATACATATCAACATATACATACAAAGACACATACATATATACACATGTACAGTTCATACTTGCTGCCTTCATCCATTCCCATCGCTACCCCACCACGTAGGAAATAGCATCCCCCCTTCAGTGAGGTAACGCCAGGAAAGACAAAAAGGCCACATTCGTTTTATCAACCAACCCTTAAGGGTGGATGAACAGCTGGGATGACTCTGGATCGATTGCCACAACCAGGATTCGAACCTATGAGCTCAACTCTGGGCAGCCTATGAATGCGTCATGGTCAGGAACGCTAACCGCAACACCATTCCTTCACCAATTATTGAATTTATCTTTTTTTCACACTATTAGCCTTTAATATTCTCCCTGAATATTACTAATCCTTGCTCACCCTACCTCTCTTTTTCAGTCCCTCTACCATCCAACTGACCTCCATTTTCTCTTGTACATCTCGCAATCATTGCACTCCTTCCCAGCAAATAATGCCCATACACCTCTCTTTTCTGTTTCACCGGAAACTCCAATTCCTCATCCCACCATTCACTACCCTTTCTCCCCATCCATCTCCCACTTTTAGCATACCACACAGCATATATATACACAAACAGCCAACAGGTGTTACCAGACTCCATTTGCTTGAGGTTACACCTCAAGTGAAAAGTCACCTTTACAACCTTTGACAAAATGGAGTACACTCTCATCAGAGAACTCCTCTTCAAAGGAGTCCATCTTGTCCCTACTAATTAGTGGGAAGCAGGAGCCTCTGTAATATGGATCTTAGGAAAGCATCAAGACTTTCCGAAAGGGGTCCTTGGGTAATTATAAATAAATCAAATACACTGCCTATACATGTGACCATGTGAGTCTATTCAATAATGTCTATTATGACTGATATACTGTTTTTTTACTTGTGCGTATCTTCACACAGTAAGAGGGAGATTTTTTTCTTAAGTACCTTAGGTGTTCTGTATAGTTGTAAAATGGTTCAATATTGAGAAATTTCTGAAGATCATTCATAATGTAAACTGGATCATTCCTTAGCTCTTCTCCATCAATTATGGTTAGCTGGGATGCAGGGAAGAAGTCAAGCCACCTTTCTATGTGCTTTGCATACATACCAGGAATGAGGCATCTGGAAAATGAGAAAGTGAAACAAACTGTAGTATATATCATCTACTGTTATGACTTCAAAAGCATTTAATTAACCTTGTCCAAAATTAACATGAGGGAAGTAAAATATGAAGATGTCTCCAAGTGGTATATCCTTAGGTATTCAATCTAAGTGTTCTGTGAATTTATGCAGGGTTTGGGAGGGGAAGCTTCCCAGGTTCATATCAAATGAAGAAGTGTTGCCAACTACAGTGAATCAATATCTTTTCTTTTTTTTTCCTCTCCTTTTAAGGAGACCAAGTTTGCATGGGTGGATAACATTGTGAAATGAAAAAGCTCAGGAAGTTAATATATAAGAGTGCAACTATGACTTGTCAACAATGGGTAAAGTTTTTAAAGTAACCAAAAAGATAACACTCAGTCAGTTAAAAAATCTAAATTCTTCACATCTTTCAGGGTTACAGTTTGAAGGATAATCTAATACCTATAGCATTGCTAGAACCAAGAAAGGGTGGTAGGACTTAATAACAGCAGAGTAACAAAACCAGATCTGCAAAGACTGAGAATAAAAGAGATGAAAAGACTAGAGACCAAATGTTTGCAGATGTTATGAGTACTTGTTTAGGAGCTAGACCAGAAGACAAAACTAAAGCCACATCTAAAAACTGAGGAGGCATTTCAAGGATCATGTAGGAAGTTATGAGAAAAAAGGGTAATTAAGAAACCAAAGAATTATAGTCTTGGGGGATAAAAGGAAATAACATTTAATAAATGGGATTTAGGGTATAAAAAACCTAAGGAAAGAAGCAAAGGACAGTGGATTGTGGTTTTGGTACACCGCATATGACACCTAAAGAAGGTTTGCGAGTAAATTCAGCTTTTCTTTATCTATTACTTGTGCTACCTGCTAATGCAGGAAATGGTGATCAAGAATGAAAATATATTTTTTCATGCATATTCACCACTTCCCACATTAGTGAGGTAGCATTAAGAAAAGAGGATTGAGCCTTATAGAAAATATCCTCACTTGGCCCCCTTCTCTGTTCCTTCTTTTGTAAAATTAAGAAGACGGGAGGGGAGGATTTCCAGCACCCCGCTCCCTCCCTTTAGTCGCCTTCTAAAGCATGAAGGGAATACAGGGGAAGTATTCTTTCTCCCCTATCCATATATCGTTTTTTACATACCTGATCACCATTTTCATGTTAATGCCATGAAAAAATGAAGAAATGCCACATTTGATCACATCCACTCTTTATCAGTCATATGCAATGCAGCAAAACCATATATATATACTCACTTGTTGCGTAAATTTCTGAGTTGTCTTGGAGTCTTCTCAGTAGCTGTGATAACCTCATGGAAACTAAATTGAAGGGATGTGATATCACTGTGGGCACGCATGTGGTGATACCAAGAATATGCTCGTTTACTGGGAGGGATGATTGTTATCACCTGAGGGTATAATACAAAAAGCATAAAAGTACTTGAATTTAATACATTTTATATCAAATTCCACTAATATCTCTTAACTATATGTGAGTTCAGCTAATCTTTTCTCATAGCAATGTTACCATAGTTATCTTAAAAGATTAATGATCTAACTCTATTTACGACACCCATTCTCTCTGGAAACTCCCTCAAGGGGGTGGTCACAACAAAAGTCTCCATAATTGGTGAACTCTAGTGCTGCTTCTTGGCTTTTAGTGCCCCAACCTAAAGTGCTGGCTCACTATGCAGCTGTCACTAACCCTCTCAATACCCAGGTGCATAATACCAGTAACATTACTGATGCAACTTCAAAAAAGAGAATCACTAATATTCAGTGGAAAACAGAACTGAAATGAACACACTCTTCCAGGTCTATTGAAAAAAATAAAATAGTCAGAGTGTGAACAATCAAAACTTCCCAATTCAAAGTACTGAAGATATTTTGTAACACAATGCTTCTGTTTAAGATCTAGAGAGCTTTATAAGCTTTATCTAAAAAAATCTTCTAAAGGACATCTTTAGTATAACATTCCACACTTCAGCAACTCTGACAGGTCAGTACTTGCAAGGGTACTGGTGCTCACTGAAATGTCACTAGTGTTTGCAAAACCTGTATGGGTACTGCTGTAATCTTGGCATCCATGCTTTACTATAGTCCATTGTTTGCTCTATTTGAAATGGAGGCTAAAATCAATATAATTCATGATTTTTTTTTTTTATTATAGCAAAGCTATAAAATTCAGTACAATTACTAATACTAAACTCACAAAAATATGCTCGCCTTGGCATGGCTGGAGGATGCTTGACTGTAAGAAATGATCATACACTGTGACCTCAGCTACCACTCATGCTCAGTGCAGAGCCTTAAAACTAAGGTGCAAAACTCAATGTATAAGTATCTGTCTAGAAGCATTGCTCAGCTCATGTACATATCCATCTGGGGGTATTTTGGGGTTAATAATGTGCTGGCCTTGGTTAGGAGCCTCAGGTGACTAGACTATGATTATACACATTTTCAAACCTCTCCTCTTCTGTTATAAATCCCACATTAGAGGATCAGATGCAATGGGGTGTCTAAAGACATGGGCCTATGCTAGGCCAAGGCCAAGTAACTATTTGACATATCCATCTCCTTCCACTGCATAATAATCTATACTTACTAGAAACCCTTACTCCATTTTAGTCAAATGTTCGTAGAACCCTTGACACTCATTCATACCCTATCCAAGTACCCTTCCTAAAAATCTATCATCATTTTCTTCTGGTTAATCAGACTGAGTTTTCAGCCTGCAATCTAGCATATCCACAGCAAGTATGTCAAATAAGTAAAACTGGAATGAATCTACCGATTAAGTATACAGTGAATGGACTTAGCATGTGTTTTTGACATACAAAAGGACATGAATATCTGCAGTATATTTCACTAACTACAATTTTTATTGATTCATAGTCAATTGAATCTTTCATTAAAGTAAGGATTTATTTACAACAAAACATTCAAGTCAGCTGTTTTTTGATACATTCAAAATACATCTATAACTAATAAGACTATAATGCATGAAAAGGCGGGTAAGGACAAAAAATCACTCACCAATTTTACATGAGGGAGAAGGGCTTTGACTCTCTCTGGCACCATCTCTCCCTCAAAGTAAGTGGCACTTTTCTCAAACAAAAACTTGCTGGAAGAATTTGCTGGAACTGGGAAGAATTTCATATACCTGAAAAAAAATCAAAACATGAGAATGTGCAGAAAAAGGGGGTTGTGCTGTAAATGAAACCTTTGAGGATGATATGTGGTGAGAGGTGGTTTGTTCAAGTAATCAAAGTGTATGAGTGAGGTGTTGTAATAATAAGAGTGTACATGAGAGAGCTGAAGAGGGTGTGCTGAAATGGTCTGGCCTTGTGCAGAGAATGAATGAGGAGAGGTTTTTGGTCTGATATATGAAAATTTCAGAAAAGTGCAAAGCATAAAAGGTTAGTGCTTAAAAAGCACTTATCAGCAAAAAGGAAGATTACAGAGAAAGCTAGAGGTAAGGGGGTTGATGAACCAAAATTGATGAACTTAGCTAAGTGGGTGGCACCTAAATTTGAAGGATTAGTTAATCAAATGTAAAGATTTGATCATTTCTGGACTGCATGAAGAACATATACCAAGATAGAGGAATCAGGAAAGAAATATGAAATGCTCATTGAAGGGTTACTAAAGATGCTAGAATTACCAGGTGCAATCTCAGCCATACAGGAGCAAAAAAGTGGTGGTAAAGTATGAAGGGACAACCAACAATGGTTAAGTCTGATTTGGAGTCATCTAGCCAGGAGGAACTAAAACATGTTAAGAAACTAAAAAAAACAATGTGGATTTCAGTAGAATCTTCATCAAGCATGGTAAACCCAGGGAAAAGAGGGGTAAAAAAGGCAAAAGGCCAAAACAAATTAGCCCCTGGGGAAAATCCTTCTATTCCCACCAAATAAATGTGTATCTAGGAGTCTAATCCAAGAATCCAAAACAAGTGTAAGGTTAAATTCATCCATGTCATTGCTTAACCCTTTAAACCTACAGGCAGTTTCTGTTTCTGTTATTTTGGCATCTGACTTGGACTTCACCCAGTCCCTAACCACTTGAATACTATCACTTCTAGACACTGTTGTATCCTTTGTAACTAGTGATGACTGTGAGGGTGGGAGCAAACATACAATATCTGACTAGTGAGAGTTAGGGTCAGTGAACCAAGGTTTGTTATGAATAATCTGTGTATGAAAAACTTTAAGATAGTGTATTGTATATGGTACTTAATGATCTACAAAATCATATGACTGGCCCAGATGATAAGAGAGGTCTCATGGGAAGCGTTATGAACATTAAACAGATAGTTACAGAAGGCAGAGAGTAGTTTTTGCCAGGAGAAAAAAAGGTATGTGTGTGAGAATAAAAGGAAGAAGGATTAGTGGTCTGTGGTGGAGTTCAGTTTACATCAAGGGTATGCAATCTATTTATGAACAAGGTGGTGAGGAAGATAAATGCAATGGCATATAAGAGAGGGATGGGTCTACAGCATAAGTAAGAGAAAGAAGAACATGGAAGAGGTGGAGTGATCTAGGAATCTGAGAACTGATGCAGTAATGGATGGAGTCATGGTGGCTGAAGTGGGTCAAAGGGAAGAAGAGAATGCTAAGGTCCTGGGTGCATTACAGAGTATGTGGAAGGAGATGTCAGTCATTGTTAGGGTAAAGATGGGTATTTCTTAAAGTATAGGTGTTCCAACAGTGCTGCATGAATGAAAGTCTTGGGCCTGAATGCAAAAGAAAGGATAAGGAAAACATGTGGGAAATGAAATCCCTGTGGACATTACATGGTACTAGGTGGGTTGATCATTTACATAAGAAGAAGGTGAGGTAGCAAACACAATCTGAACTATAGAGTTGACCAGTGTGAGTGGAAATGGTTCTGAAATGGAAAGAACGAATGATGAAAGACTGGCTAGGGGTGGAACTCATCATAGATGGAGGGAGCAAATGTAACGGCCAGACCAAGGAGAGATGGAAGGATGGAGTGAGGGAGACTTTGGAGTGTCTAGGCCTGAGCATTCTGGAGGGTAAGTGGTGTTTATGAGATAGAATGAACTAGATTAATGTGCATATGGGGTAGAGGCAATATGCTGTTAAAATTTTAGACTGGACCAGGGTTTATGAAGCAATCAAGGTAAACCATGGAAAAGTCGGTAGGGTGTGGTTGTGGATGGGAGGCACTGTCCTCAGTATATTATGTACAATAGCTGGTGAGCAGACATAAGTCATGATGTGGACTTTAGTTTGTGACTGAAGCCTTCAACATAAAAAAAAAAAGCAATTGAGTCTGTTATTCACTTGTCTTTGACCCTACATTGCTGAAATTAGAAGGGGCAATTACATATAGAAAAAACATACACACAGTTTCTACATATGTCACACTTACCAGTCAATACCCTTGTAGTAATTCTTCCCATTGAAAAACTGAATTTCCTCAAAGGTTTCAGGAGATGGGTAATTGGCCATAATGGCAGGATGCATGGCCAGAAAGGTGTAGAGGGCTGTTGTTCCTGTCTTTTGAGGACCAATCACTAGGAACTTTGGCAACTGTTCACATGTCTTCCCCTTGGCCCAAATTTCCATGTGGCGCCGATCGGCACATGGATACTGCAATAAAAAAGAATAAATTATTAATTTTTCAACCTCAAAACATTGTACAAATCTGATGAGAGAGAGAGAGAGAGAGAGAGAGAGAGAGCAGTAATTCTAGAAATACAGATGGACCGTATAAACCTTGTTCAGGAAAGATCAAGAACAAGGAGTTTGAATGAGTACCTTTAACCACACAGCTGTAGTATAGCCTTATATATTCAATCAAGTTCACACCAGTCATACCACTCAACTATTTTCTTTATCATAATATTATTATAATTATAATTTTACTAATTTCAACATAATTCTTCTTATCATTGCTATTATTATCATTCTATAATTACAATCATCATCATTAATACCATTACAACTAAATCATTATTATCATTACTATTATCATCATTAGCAGTATTGTTAACATCACTACCGAACAATTTCAAGACCCCATTAATGGGGCTCTTGCAGCTTTGGAGCTGCACTTCATGCAGAAGCTGAGACATGATGGACTACAAAAGAGTGCAAATGTCCTCTAAGATACCATACATACTCTTTTCTCTCCATTGATGAT